>PHNY01015232.1:580-11432 GCA_003724115.2 Anethum foeniculum
TTTGAATGCTTGAGATTTATCCATTGAAGATGTCTTCTTAGCAGTTGAAAACTCTTTCATTTACACAAAATTACAAGGCATTAAATATACACAATTAACCAACCTATTTTGTGTATCTTGCTAGTAGTCAACATGACTTATCAATTATCTTCAACTTCTAAACCTTCTCAGTTATACTTATCATACAGAATGTGTTACAGAATTGTGAAAATATTACAAGTTACTCCATTCAACGGATAATGTATAGAACTTTATCCATTGAGGCTACAAAAAAATAAAGTGTGTCAAATCTACAAAGAGTGTTTTGGTGACTTATCATCAAGACTACAATATATTCCTAACAATCTTCAGCGTCGTCATGCACCCAGAATCTTCCATGCCCTGATGAAGTGGCTGCCATCGGGAGATATGGATGGAAAGAGCCACTGACGGGGTCTATGCAAATGCAAAAAAAAAGGAGAATGGGTTATGCGTAAACACATTAATTGTGATACCAACAAATCTATGAAGCAGTAATCACCTGATGCTTCTTAAAAACTTGAAACCCATTGCCCGGTTTGTAGATCATATATATGAAATAAACCATCCTAGGGGCCATTTGCATGAATATCAATAATACAACTGATAACCAGAAAATTAAAAGGGAAAGGTATAAAGGTGTACCTGACCACCAGTACCAAGATGTCGACCAGAGGGCTCAATGTGAAACTGTATTTGCTGATTAGTAGTTTCTGATGATCTGTACAACCTAATTACACAGAAATACATATAAAGACAAGCAATTAATTTGTTTATTTTCATTATTTGCAATCAAGGAACTCCCTAGTCCCAAGAGAGCATTTAGTGTAGCAATATCAAATTATTGACAAAGAATTTGATGCCAAATTGTTAACAAAGAATTTGATGCCAAATTGTAGATACAGCAAAGATCCCAAAGCAACAAGTGATATGCATAACACCTAAACCAATGAAACAAAGAAGAGCCAAATGTAAGTTACCAAAATACAATCACTGCTTTAAGATAGAACATACCAAGTTTGTTGTTTTAAATACAAAATATTTAAAACAATGATATCTATTTTCACCAATACTTGGGCAGCATACAAGTGTTCTACACGACCAAATTCGAAAAAATAGGTTTTGATTTGAAAAGGTCATTACCAGCTAGCATGGCTACTTGACAACACCAATACGGAATTTAAGCATAGTAACACCAATTTTCTAAGCCTAACAAATTTTATGCCACAACACCAATACAACATTTAAGCATATATATTAACATGCTAATGGAATTCAATGTATATACTTTGAACTCATACATTCTTAAGCATATATATATATTGACTTGGTTTTCTGACAGGAAAAGCATACTTGAATGTTGCGGTAGTGTTTGAAAGTTCCGAACATTGCCAAGTCTTGGTGGAATTTCCCCAGTGATATTATTGTTCTGCAACAACCTGCATCGCAAGTTGAAACATTAAAGAAAATTAAAAAGGGTTGTAAATATTTTAAACATATAACTGCATAACCTTATCAAATTTAAACAGCTAAACATCACTGTAATAAAATGATTTCTTAAACAAGAGTAAATTTGTGCATAAACCACATTTCCCAAATTTGTGAAAATCATTATATAATGCAACAAATAAATAAATTATAAAATCCAGCAGAACAATTTATCTTACACTTGTCTAAGGTTTGTGAGATTAGCTATTCTGCCAGACAAATTTTCTGATAAACCTTGGCTTGGAGCTCCACTGCAATGATTATACTCCTTCCATCCCAGCAGGTTGTTTACGCTGGGGGAGGGAGGACTTGACACGTATTTTAAGGCATATAAAAAGAATAGTTCTATAAAATTTTTTGGGAATTTTTTTTTCTGTATAAAAATATAATAGTTTAACTTTTATTCAGAAAAAGAAAATTTTAAAAATAAATTATGGAACTATATTTAATAAGAGCCTTAAAATGCGTGTCTAGTGCACGGTTCCCAACGTAAAGAACCTGATGGGACAGAGGAAGTAAATATTTATTAATTTATCCATATCAAAATAAACATAACATACTGACAATGTAATATGAATACATACAAAGAAAGCATAAATAATACAGAGACATATTAAAACTTAAAAGCATAAAAAAGAAAGAAAAGAGAAAGGAAATACATACAATACAGTGACAGTTTTATCAGCAGAACATGTAATCATAGACCAACTACAGGGGTCAACAGAGTCTTCATCCTGGTTGCTTAAAGCTCCATTTGGGTATTTTAATCCACTTCAACTGCACATTTTTTTGTTATACAACAAGCCAATAGTTAAGCAATGTAATTATTTGATTTTTTCTAGTCTTTTTAACTATTTCACTTGTAAGTTGTAAGCAATGGAAAACTAGTTCTCCCCTCAAGGATAGGTCATAGTTTACAATTATGTAAGCAAGCTATTAATAGGATGTCATTTCTTACACAATATTACTCTAACGAGATTATTATTTTGCAGTAATCATTCTAATAGCAAAAACTTAACATATAAGGATGATTAAAGAAGAGTTGTGGTAAACTTATTTCCAAGGGTCTGGTAATATTAGCAAATACTTTACAGTTTTTGCATTTAATTCCTGATAAAGTCTGCTTGCTTTAACAGTAGCAGTTGCCACATTTTTCATCTCAGCGGCACGAGCTCTTTGAGTATTGTAGGAAGCTTCCTGATTTTCAAATTTCGTCAATTTAAGAAATGCTAGCCCCAATTCTCCCATTGTTTCAGCCATATCCTGCTGCGCTTTAACAAGTGCTTCGGCCTAAAATGAAACAAGTCTAACTATCAATATCTCACTTACGAGCTATAAAACAAATACAAACTGCATGATAAACTCAACATATATAATTAGTCCAATAAAATACCTGTTGAGACGCACTCCCGAGCTGAACCTCAAGAACATTCAACTTCTCCTTCTTTTTCACAAACTCCTTATCCTCATCCTCCACTTGCCTCTTCGAACCACCCCAATTATTCGCAACCAACTGCTTCAACTCCTTAAAAATCCTCAACAAATCCCTCCCCCCTTTAGTAGGCTGCACCGTCTCTTAAGGTGCAACCACACTTGACGAATCCCCAAACAACTGCTTAGGCAAATTCACCGCCCCATCAAGCATTCTCGATGCCACATTTGTACTCGTAAGCAACGGTAACTTCCCTTGAACCTGCAAAAATACTCTCACCTCATCACTCTTCCTGTACTGATTCCATAAATGATAGTACATAGAGAGAGGGGGAGAGAGAGAGTAACGCAAGCACTCAAACACCTAATTGAACAAAATTACCTCATCAAATACAGTTTAAAAAGAAGATGGAAGAGAGTTTATACCTCAAAATAGAAGTTATAGAACCCAACATCGGCTTAGCAAACCCTAATTAAACCGTAATTGAATCCAATATTAGCTATTCGGACTGTAATTGAATATGTTGCTCGACTTTGTTGCTCGAAACCTTAATTCGAACTTGTCACCTTGCTCGACTTTGTTGCCTTTCTTGTCGCCGGAGAGAGTAACCCAATGTAATTTACGTTCGATTTGTGTTTAGTCCAAAACAATTTCCCCCTTTTACTTGGTCTGAAATTTCATTTCCCGCTATGCTAAAAGCTTAGCCGCCCAACCCAAAGTTTAGCTTACAACCCAAATTTCAGCAGTCCAGCCCAATTTTTAACCTTTACCTTTCTTTTAGTTTTTTAAATATTATAATATTTTTTAAATTGTACACATTATTTTTATTAGAATTAAAGTATTACTTTAATTAATTTGTAAAAATTCAAAGTTATAACATGCTTTTAATTTTTATAAATAAATAATTTAGTAATTTTTAATCAACATTTATTAGTTTTATTAAACTAATTATTAAAATCTTTTTATTTAATTTTAAATATAAATATATTATTCTAATATTTAAAAAAATTAAATAAATCATTTATTTGTTATTCTTTTATTTTCGAAAAAATTTATAAATTATTTTGTTTAGATTAATTAGTTTTATGGAAAAATTTTAATTTATGGTTCAAATTAAAATTTACTTTATTCATAGTCTATCGCAACACAGTCTCTTGTGTTACGGTGGATAACACCTTTGTGAGCTATGGCAAAATACTCTTATGGCTTTGGTGACCCCCTAACACTGGTGTTTTGATAGGATAAAAATTTCGTACCTATAGCAACATACGCAAAGGTAACACCCATGCTGAAATGTAACGATAGGTCATCTATGGCGTAGTGTATGTTTGCTAATTTTCATGTCCTAAACAATATTCACCTCAAGAATACGGAACCACTAACATAACACTAAATTATTTATCCGCAAAAGATTTGAAAGAAATTTAGTGAGTATCGTATTCAACCCCCCTTCTATGATACTTCGGGACCTAACAACAAGGAAAGTATTGACGTAGCAATTGTTGTTAAACCATTTCAAGGTCAATGACAATAGTTGAATTGTTGATCTTGGACTTTTGGATTTTATCCTAAGTCCATTATCTCTAATACATGTCTTCAGTGACATAAGAAGAAATCTCTTATCTGTAATGGCATATCATTGATCAGTGATTATCTTCCCAGAATTCAAATCTGGATATGATTTTGACTTTAAATCAAAACTGCAACTTATGAATGATGACTAAGATTTCATCCGATGAGTTTATAAGGTATACTTCTTAATAGAAGTTGAGGGATATCAGGAATTCTGCCACTGAAAAGAATCCTAATTTACCCTCTCAGAAGGAAAATTTCTGAATCTCGTGACTGAGAGTTTCCATCCTTGAAGGTGGAAGGCAAATTTTCTATGAAAAGGATTTCCTTGCATGTACACTTGGATGTTTAGAGCTCTGAGTGAGTGACACACTGTGAGACTGAGTGACAAACAGTTGAGTGAAGAGTGGAGTGTAACACATTGTGAGATCACTAAACAGAAATCACACACTTGCACTGTGAGGAAATGGTTACATATCATAATCTCTTCTCACTTTGGTTGAAAATCGTGGTCTTTCTACACTCTTTGGAAGGATTAGCTCTATACTCTGATACACCTTGAAGGATTACTCAACTAAGGGGGAGAAGTAATTAAAGGGTTACAAAAATAGTAGTCTGTTCTTCTTGCCTTTCTCTTCATCTAAGGGGGAGAGACTAAGGGGGATAGATTATTATTGGTTCTAAGTTCCAAATACTATCTTGGCATTCTATGGGAAGATCTGAAGATTGTGGAAGTATTGTGGAAGGGTTCTTTATGTATCATCTGGAAGGGAAGTTCAACTTAAGGGGAGTTTCACCTGAAGGGGAGATATAAGGAAGTTTGAAGAAACGTATCTACATGCAACTTCACTGAAGGGAGAGAAGAACCAGTTCTCTGCTGAAGCTGAAAGTATATTAAAGATGTAGNACATTATTTACAAGTCCAGAGCTGAATGTTCAGAAGCTAATTAAAGATCTATTTTTGGAGTTAGTTGAGTTATCCTCCAAATTGTTGTTTCTCCATTGTTGTTTGACTGTCAGGTGTAACAGCCAAATAGGGGGATATTGTTGAGCAAGAATGAAGCTAAATATATTATCTCAACAATGCCTGGCTTGATAACTCAACATAGAACAGGACTTGCAAATAATACTATGATCGCTGGAATCATTCTAATTGAAGATTTGGTATATACATGGATCAAGACAGACTACAGTGAAGAAATCCTTGACAAAACACTGTCAGAAGTTCATTAATATGTTCAAGCAATCATTGGAATAAATGGTTAAGGGTATTCGAAGAAGTTTGTGTTGATACAGGTGAAGATTGGGGTATTTCAGTGGTTTTGCCAATAAAGAGCTCAACTTAACAATGGTTTGTAGAGTTTATTATATGAAGGCCTGAGAGTGGGACTAGTCGTCTGTGAACCAGACCATTGCACTAGGCGTCAGTGATTCGTGAAGGAAAACAGAGTATTATTATTCAAAGAATTGTTAAGTGGTCAAGTGATACGATTTGGATTGCTCTATTTGGATAAACGGATTAAAAGAATTTTATTTTAATTCTTTTAATTAATTAAATCAATTGTTAGCTTATGTAAATAAATTGATTCATTGAGAATTAATTTATTTATTAGGTTAATTAATTGGTTGATTAATTTCAAGTGGTTAGAATTAAATACGAGTTAAAACGGAGAAGAAATGGCTCAAAAAGACTATTTTTAATTGATTTTTAAAAGGGAAATACTATCTTTTAAGTGGCCAAGACTATCAATAGTCTTGCAAGGCCATTTCTAATAGTCTGGCCGATAGTATTGGTAGTACAGGGATAGTCTTGCCGATTGTCTTTATAGTTCAATGAATAGTCTTTCTAGTTCAATTCATAGTCTTGCAGATAGTCTTGCAAGCTATAATGGATTGTCTTGGCAACTATTTAGATAGTCTTTGCAGCTGCTTTAATAGTCTTACAAGCACAAATTGAAGTTGTACAGTGCAGATTAAAAACAGGGTTTATACAGATTGTTATTCATTCAATGCAGTCGCCACCAACATAAATACATACATATATACACACAAGGGGCTCAACATTGAAGAAGCAAGAAAAGAAGCTTTATTTTCTAGATCTACAAGCTACATCCTTTTTAGATTTAATTCTTCTTTCATCTTGTATTTCTCCTAGTGGATATTTATTCCTAGTACGTATCTAGACTTTGCTCTTTTGGCAATTGTAGCACAATAATTAATATTCTCGATTAAAGAGATTTATTTCGTGGATATCGAGTGTATTTAATTTAGAGTGATAGAGCAAACACTAGATCTACATAGATTAATTATTCTAGTGTGTTTGTTTCTTTTGTTGCACCAAATAATTTTATTTGGTGATTGTAAGCAAACCTTCGTGGTTATTTCCTAATATACGAATTTAACCCCAGATCTTGTTTGTATTTGTTTGATTTTTATTTTCCGCTGCAAGTATTTTCGAAAAACGAACACAAATACATTCACCCCCATTTGTATTTGACCAATGGACCTAACATTTTGCTTAATTAGTTTAGTGTTAATTTAGTTTAAAATATTAGCTAGTAAAATATTCTCCACATAATCGTTTAGCTCTTGAAATAATTTACAATAATTGGATTGAAATTGATAGAACCTGTCTCCTTGTGGATAAGACCCACTTGACACTCTGTACTAGCAATAGATATTGTGTGCTTGTGGTTATTAACAATAAACACATCAGTAAGCTAGGAAAATATTAAGATGGTATGTTTGAATTCAAAAGAATGTATAAGAATATTACAGTAATATGGTTTTAAGAGAATTTTAGGACTTGAAATTTAAGAGAATATTAAGATGGTAATTTTGAATTGAAGAGGATGTTTAAAAGAATATTAATATAGTTAAAGAGGAAGTTTAAGAGAAGATTTTATGATAATTTGATTTGAAAAAAAATTTAGGAAAACAATAAAATGGTAATTTGAGTTGAGGGGAAAGTTTAGGAGAATATAAGTTAATTAATTATTTTTTATATTTAATAATTTAAAAATGTGAGAAAATTTAGAGAAACTGATTGAGATGATATGAGAGGCGTTAGGAAAATATTAAGATGATATGTCTGAAATTAAAAGAATGTTTAGGACAATATTATAATTGTAATATGGATTTATAAAAAATTTTAGGACTTGAAATTTAAGACAATATTAAGATTGTAAATTTGAGTTGAAGAGGAAGTGTAAGTGAATAAGCCGCCCCTAATATTTTCTAAGGGGATTCCATCGATTTTATATATATTTTTCTTGATTAAAACTCTTGTTTTCCTTCAATAAGCTCCCATTTTTTTGGATTTTGTTTAGAATCTGCTTATGAGAGTTTGGTTTATTTTTGTGTGTTTTAATGTTTTTCATGTCCGTGATTATAGATTTGCAGAATTTTCATGGTTTTAATTAAGTGATAAAGATTTTTATTGGGTCGCATTTATGGTCGATTGCTCAAACCCAAACCAGTTGGGTCACAACAAGTACATATATTCATAAGATCTTTAAAAAATCGTCTGGTTCAATTTCGATTGTATTTGTAGATGCCGTATAACTTTTCATTATTTAATTGATTCCCCTTTTCAAAAAAGAAGAAGAAGAGAATAATAAATAGTCAAAGAAGAAGTTTAATAGAATATTAATATGATAATTGGACTTAGAAAAGAAAGTTTAGACTAATTTTAATTTATGACATCTTATTTAACTAATATCTATTTTTTTACAATTATTACTTATTATATTAATTAAAAGATAAAAATATCTAATTTTTATTGTTTAAAATTTACATAAGCTAGGAAAATATTAAGATGATATGTCCGAATTCAAAAGAATGTTTAAAACAATAATAAAATGGTAATATAGTTTTAAGAGAATTATTAGGGTTTGAAATTTAA
Organism: Anethum foeniculum; assembly: GCA_003724115.2. Lineage (NCBI taxonomy): Eukaryota > Viridiplantae > Streptophyta > Magnoliopsida > Apiales > Apiaceae > Anethum > Anethum foeniculum. The sequence continues at coordinate 8,995 of PHNY01015232.1, forward strand.
GTGAATATTAAGATGATAACTTTGAGTAGAAGGGAAAGTTTATGAGAATATAATATAGTTAAATTTAAGTTAAAAGAGGAAAATTTAAGAAATTTGATAAATAGATTGAGACGATGTGAGAGGCGCTGGGAAAATATTAAGATGGAATATTTGAATTCAAAACAATACTAAAATGTAATATGTATTCAAGAGAAATTTTAAGATTTGAAATTTAAGACAATATTAATATTGTAATTTTGACTTGAAGAGGAAGTTTAAGAGAATATTAATATAGTCAAACTTGGGTTAAAGAAAAAGTTTAAGAGAATCTATACTCTTTATTAAAAGCAGAAAACCCCTCTAAATAGTACGGTATGCCATGTGTACCACGGTATTCCACTAAATATATTAAATTAATTAATTAATATAATAATTATTAATTAACATAACTAATTTTTAATCTTTATTAAAAGTAAAAGTAGGAACCCCCTCCAAATAGTATAATATATACTTTATATTGTCGTCACTGAAAATACTAAACTAATTTAATTCATATTATTATTATTATTTTCAAAAGCAAGAACCCTCTTAATGGTATACATATACTCTTCATTAAAAACAAAGACGTCCTCCTATACGTCATTGCCGCCTAATACTAAAATAATTTAATTAATAATAATAATAATAATAATAATAATAATAATAATAATAATAATAATAATAATAATAATTTATTGAGAACACAAACCCCAATTATTAGTGAAGTTATATGTTAGGAGTCTTTTTACTAAAAACTGAGAATGTATTAATTATTAATGAAGATATGAGTATATTAATTAAAAATTGAGAATATACTAATTCAAAATATATTAATTGAAAAATGTATTAGTTATTAAAATAAAATTTTATTATATCAGTTAAAAACCTACATAAGTTTCGAAAAACTCTATATCAATTTATATGGGCTGCGTGGCAAAGTAAATCTAAACCCAAGGAATTTTACCTGAAACTATAGAACCAAGATCCACTTTTAAATTGTAAATTCAACTGAATCCGAATCAATCCGATCCGAACTCAAATTTATTCAACAAAATCAAATCCAATAAAGGTCTGATAACCGATTTGATCTAATCATAGAATTACTTGAAAATAAAATTATTCAAAATATTAAATCTGATTATAACCTAAAACCAGTCGAATTGATGCAAAATCGAAATTAGACCTAAACTGAATCTAATCCGACCTAATCTGAATTGTATCTGATTATAATATAATCGAAAATTGATCCGAAACTAAACCGATTATTCGAATTGACATGTCTAACATTAATACAACTATTACCTCTCTTATTATAAGTTTTAATAATAATAATAATAATAATAATAATAATAATAATAATAATAATAATAATAATAATAATAATAATAATAATAATAATAATAGTTAATGAAAATCTATGTTATTATATACTAATGCCATACATGTATCAATAATGAAAGTTCCGATAATATCAGTATCAAAATACCACTATTTATTTATTCATATTTATTTACCTCTGTTATTTTTCAAAATTGATACGACAAATATCTTTTACATTGTCGGTCCAATATATACTTTTAAAGTGATTATTTATATCATTATCAATTAAATATATTATTAGGATTTAAATTATATTAAATCGAAAAGTAAATTTTAAAAACATTAGTATGGAAGTGAAAATATATTATCAAATTATTAAATTGATACAATTTGATGAATTAAATAATTTTCAAAAAGATATATTGTATAATTTGAAAAAATTAATATGGAACCATGCTTCGCACGGTTATCGGCTAGTATCAATATCTTAATATATATATATATATAAAGGAAAACCCACAGGAGCTCTATAATCGTCTTATTCGTATTTATCTAATTTTCTAGAGCTCCTGTATATTAATTCATAAAAATTAAAATTTCCTTATTTATATTCGAATTTAAAGGGAAGTCAATAATTATAAAAATCAATCAATTTTCAAATAGAAAAAATTAAATTAAATTTTCCTTATTTACATTCAATTTTATAGGAAAGTCAATAAATATAAAAATCAATCTTATTTCAAATATAAAAAATTAACTTAAATTTTCTTTATTTACATTCAACTTTATGGAAAAGACAATAAATATAAAAAATCTATCATATTTCAAACATAAAAAATTGACTTAAATTTTCCTATTTATATTCAACTTTATGTAAAAGTCAATAAATATAAAAATCAATCCTATTTCAAATATAAAAAATTAATTTAAATTTTTCTTATTTACATTCAAATTTATGGAAAAGTCAATAAATATAAATATCAATCATATTTCAAATATAAAAAATTAACTTAAATTTTTCTTATTTACATTCAAATTTATGGGAAAGTCCAAAAATATAAAAATCAATCATATTTCAAATATAATATAAATCTTTATAT
>PHNY01015232.1:16341-28458 GCA_003724115.2 Anethum foeniculum
ATTCCTAATTTTTTAATCAATATATCATTATATTATTTGTACAATATGATTTAATCAATCCTTTTTTAGATGTTATTGGTTGCTTGACCTGCATCGGTGGCACTGATGTTGTTTTTTACGGGTGAAAATAAATAGATATTGGAATTGTGACAAATTAATAAGTTTTGAATTATAATAACTGTAATGTAGTCGTATCTTGATTTTATAGTTTCTATAATTTGAAATAATATTTTGTTTCATATAATTTATATGTTCAATATAATACATATTATTTGGTATTTAAATTTAAGTAAATAATGTTTGTTATTTTATATAAAATAGAGTCAAAATTCAAATAACTATTGTGTTATCATATTTAAAAATGAATAATATATAATAATTTTTTTAAAAATATTATTATTATGCCGCCGCTTGCGCGGCTTATTTTCTAGTTATATAATAATTTGACTTGGGAAATAAAACTTAGGAAAACGACAATGGTAATTTTAGTTGAGTATAAAGCTTATTTTGGAGAATATAAGTTAATTAAGAATTTTTTTATTCAATACTTTAAAATTTTGAGAAAGTTTGAAAAATAAATTCAGACTAGAGCATGTGTTGATTTTGGTCAAAGATCCTGTTAAATTCTTGCTGTTTTTATTCGTTCGTGATAAGAATTGTATTCGTACATGGAAACAGTTGTTTATATTACAGTCTTTGATTCAAAACTGTCCATGAATCTTAAGTTACTATACTATATATTCCTCAATTTCTCATTGTCCCATTCAGTAAATAAAAGTTCTCTTTTGTTTTCCTCTCTGCATTGAATCCGGTTAGTTCTCTCTTTCACGGTATCTCTTATATTAATAGTTGTTAAACTTTTACTGCTAGATTGATAGTGTTAACTATATTGGTTTTAGCATAAATTTACTTTGAATGAGCAATAATATTAATCTTAATTAAATTTTTTAACTGTATAGCATCTGCATGCCCTTTTTTTCAAGTTACTATTGGAGTTTTACTAGGTAAGGTTAATTGTTTGATTTTTGTTTTACAGGGTTTCGAGATTTAGTTAGAATTTTGTGATGGATAATGCTGTGGAGAATGTTGAAATTGACGAGATTCATGACAAACTTCAGATGATTCGTGTCAAATCTCTACGACTTGCCCATAGACTTAGACTCACTCCAAGTAATGATGTTGTGGCTCAGATGTTATACAGATTAGGATTAGCAGAGCAGTTGCGAGGGAGTGGTGCTGATACGTTTATCTTTAATCGTGCATGGGCGATGGCAGAGCAACTGGAGTTGGCGGGGAAAGAGCCCCTTGATTTTTCCTGCACTATCTTGGTTCTTGGAAAATCTGGAGTTGGTAAAAGTGCAACCATCAATTCAATTTTTGATCAATTGATGTTTGGTACTGATGCGTTTCAGTTGGAAACAAAGAAAGTTAAGGATGCTGTGGGGACTGTGAATGGAATTAAGGTTCGTGTCATTGACACACCTGGACTTTCGCCTTTGTGGTCAGATCAGCAGCATAATAGAAAAATACTTCAGTCTGTCAAACGATTTATTGGAAAATCTCCGCCAGATATTGTTCTATACTTTGATAGGTTGAACATGCATGACAGGGATTTTGTTGACATGCCGTTACTGCAAACAATTACCAAAGCATTTGGTCCTTCGATATGGATAAATGCCATTGTAGTTTTAACACATGCTGCATCTGCTCCTCCTGAAGGCCCAAATGGTGCGGCAACCAATTATAATACGTATGTCAATAGACGTTCTGGTGTAGTTCAGCGAGGTATTCGTCAAGCTTCTAAGAATGTGCTGCTTATGAATCCTGTCACTTTAGTAGAGAATCACTCAGCGTGTAGAACAAATAGAGCTGGCCAGAAAGTGCTTCCTAATGGTCTGGTGTGGAAGCCTCATTTTTTAATGCTTACTTTCGCATCAAAAATTTTGGACGAGGCAAATGAATTTCTGAAATCGCAAAATGGTGCACATGGAGGGCCTTGTATCGCTCAACCTAGTATAGTACCACCTTTACCAAATATTTTAACATCTCTTCTCAGGTCAAAACCAAAGTTGAAGCTGTCCCATGAGCAGAATGTCATTGGTGATCAAACCCAAGATCATGATGACCTTGATGAGTTGCTAAACTCTGATGATGAATTAGAGTATGATGAATTGCCACCTTTTAAACCTTTGACCAGAGCCCAGGTAGCTAAACTTTCCAAGTCTCTGCAGAAGGCTTACTACGATGAACTAGACTACAGGGAAAAATTATACATGAAGAAACAATTAAGGGACATGAAACAGTGGAGAATGATGAAGAAATTGGAAGCTGAAGCTAAGGAATTCCCCAGTGACCACAGTAATAATGAATTAATGAAGGAGACTGGAGGTGAAGCATTTGATGTCGTCAATCTTCCCGTACCTGCTTCTTTTAATTCCGATGATCCAGTTCACCGCTATCGTTTTCTTGTTTTTTCAAACCAGTTGAACGCAATGCCTGTACAATATAGTGGCAGTTGGGATCATGATGATGGTTATGCAGGAGTAATTATGAACACGTCGTTTGAGGTTATTAACAAGGTGCCTATGTCTTTTACTGGACAGATTAAAAAAGATAAAGAGGAAGCTCTTTTCACAATGGAGGTGACAGGTTCTGTTAAGCATGATGAAAAGAAAGAAACTACTTTATGTTTTGATGTACAGCCGATAGAGGGAGACATTGCTTACACTATAAGCAGTGATACAATATTTAGCAATTTTAGGCAAAATAAGGCCACAGCTGGTCTCTCAGTAACTCGTGTGGGTGATGCTCTAACTGCTGGACTGAAAGTCGAGAACAAAATAATGGTTAGTAGGAGAGCCCTAGTTGCCATGACTGGCGGTGCAACTGCTTATGGTGGTAATGTAGCTTATGGTGGTATTTTGGAGGCCACTTTAAGAGATAAAAATTTTCCACTGGGTCGTTCTCTAACAACTATGAGTTTTTCAATGGTGGAATGGTATTGTGGTTTTGCCAGTATTTGGAATGCTAAAACTCAGATTCCAATTGGACGTTTCACAGATTTAATTGGAAGTCTAAACCTTAACAACAGGGGCGAGGGACAAGTGAGTATCCGCTTAAAATGCTCTGAACATCGTCAACTAATGTTGGTTGGACTTGTTCCTCTTCTCAGTAAATTACTTACAATGTCTTTAAGGTATTTTGATCGATGAGGAAGTGCTTGCAGCCATGAGTGATAAAAAAGCTGCTGACATTTCCATTTCTCTTTAGTCAGAATCCGTTAACTTTGCTGCCAATTTATCCTCATTAAAGCCAAGCGCGTGATAGTAACATATTAGCTATCTAACTTTATATTAGCTTATATAACAAGAGTACAACAGCTAAACTCTCGTATTGTTTCCTTTGCGTGTCAAGTATTTTAGCCTATAGTATTTATGCTTGATTAGAATTATTATCAATTTACAGTATGAATAATGAGACTGTAGTGATTGTTTGCATCTTACATAGTACCACTTGTGTTTTTTTTTCCTGTACATTTAGCATCTTTTCTCCTTTGTTGAGCATCATTCATTGTCAAATTGCTATGCACCTTATTGCAACTGAGATGTTTCTATTTGTCTTCATGGATCTATAATATTCCTGTCTTGATGATGGTCAGTATAACGAGTTTCTCAGTATCTACCTAGAACCGGAAAATAAGAGCAAAGCTTAACAATAAAGAAAAAAAGGTCTGCTAAGTTTTTAAAATTTTGATAAGCAGTTCTTGATTGTTTGTTAAACCTATCAGCCTCCAAGTTGGGACTTCGGAGAATTTAACAAATTAAAGATTTCTTCAATAGTTTAAGTTTTGTCATTTCAGTAACAACATAATTCAGAGTTAAACTATATCATGAGAACAAGAACTATCGGATATTCTTAGATAAGTGAAAGAAGATTCTGTTAATTATCAAATTTTGTTAAAAATTTTAGTAGATCTAATTGACCTGTTATCAATCATATCCAAGTCCATAAGAAACTTTGTTGTTTTCTTATTGTCATCTTTTGGCCTGGTTAGTAATACTGGGACTTGTCTTCTTTTACATCAGATTGTTTGGATAAGCATAAGCTTTGCCCACTTTAAATTCTTAAGTAATTCTTTCTTGCATAATTTCAAAAACTTTGGTGATAATCTTATCCAGCAAGCTCTGGTGCCAAACTAGACAGGAAGTTCTTTGTGATTCGACAAACGTCTGTATGCAAAGAACTATGGTCCGTGTTAGTGAATTCCTTGACATTTAGTAGATGTTAAGCACACCTTTGGTGTAGTTGGGGAAAGGATCATGGATTAATGTGTAAAATTTTGGGAGGAATATCAAGAGTCGAGGACATCTTCCCAAGGACTGCAGACTCTTGTGGAAATTTGCAGAAACATTGTTCATTTAACACGGATGCAGACACTTTAGTTCGAAATCAAGTATGGGGAAAGTCTCGATCAAAAGAGCAAAAATCGAAAACTCGACATACAGAGGGAAATAGGCTAATTTGCAGAAGGCTAGGAATAGAAATAGAACATACATTTGTTGTGCCATGCTGCAGAAGTTCACAGCAAGTTATATGATCTTCTTAGGAAAGTTTTAGTCATCAAAATTATGCTATCATTCTTATGCATGTCATTAAGGCACACCTTTTGTACAGCTAATCTAACTAACTAGTTCCAAGCAGGTCCGAAAAATTCTAAAAATATATTTAATTAATCCAATAATACGTGATATTATTTTATTTGTTATTTGCGAGACTCATGTTAATGCACAAATCCATTTCAAGTATTAGAAGATAGCCATGACGATTTTTGGGGACTCGCATTTGTCTGTTATCTAACCAAAATAATTAAAATTAGAAAACTGAAAAAAAGTAATCTTATTAGAATAATTGAAGTGAATATTCTTTTATTGAAAAAATATAAAAAAAGAGCAGTCACTTGTATTGGACGGTCCATACCAAATCTTGGGAACTTTACACGTGACAATCATCAAAAAGCCTGCCTGCCTCGCGTCATTTTCACCAAATTATATATACAAATATTAATCTTAAATTATCAAACAAAAATTAAAAATCCACGTCAAAACCTATGTATAATCTCAACCGTCCATTCTCGTCAATCAAATCTCAGCCGTTGATATGTTCTCTTATCCCTCAGTGTTTCCCCATAATCTACTCTTTCAGCAAAATGAGCAAATAAAGATCCCCTCTCTCTCTCTCTCTCTAAATCATCCTTTCTGCAATCTGGTAACTTATCTTTTCTCACTCTACTTGTATGTATATGTGTGTGTATATGTTACTGTTGTATGTATAAATTTGAATTGTGAAAAGCTCAATTGATGATTGATTGATATGTACTACTGTTTAGATCTGATGTATCTGTTTGATGTGGGTTTTGTGTTTATAATGGTATTGAAGTTTGATTAAGTGTGTGTATTGATTAGGGTTTTATTGTTTTGGTTTTAGTATTGTTTTTTAGGGTTTTGAAGATTGGTTAGTGAATTGTGATGGAAAATAAGGGTTTTGGAAATGAGGATTTTGAGGTAGAGGTTGGTATGGGGGGTTTAAATGGTAGTGAAAGGAAGGATATGTTTGTTGCGGGAGTACGTTCCGTTGATTCAAGGCAGGGGGGTTTAGTAGAGGCGGATGTGGATGGAATGGGAATGGGAATGGGGAATGAATTGGGGGGTTTAGGGAAGGTGGTCGATGTGGAGAATTGTACGATTGAAGAAGATGTGAGTGTTGATGGCGGTGTTGATAAGGAAGGTGATAGAGATGTCATGATTTTGTCGAGTATTGTTGGGGATGTGGATAATGGGAAAGATGGTGTGCGGGGGGTGGGTGATTCAGTTGACGAGTCTATATCGGAGTGTGGAGTTGGGGGAAGTGGGGATAGTAATGTGGTTATTGAGGGTATGGAAACTGGAAATGATTTTTCGGACAATCAGAAAGCAGATCAATCAGAGATTTCAGAGGCTTCCAGTGAGCAGGAACGGCAGTTGGATAGAGTGTTTGGGGAGGTAGATGGCAGTGGTGGAGGGGAGGGTGCTCAACGGCAGATATCTGAATTGAAGGAAGTAATCTCTTGTGAAACTGATAAGAAGTTGAAGATAAATGAAATTAATGGTATATCCAGTACTGACCATCAAGATGACATGAACGAGGGGTTAAATGATGTTTCAGATGGAACTCACTGTGACGAGAAAGCTGATACAGTCAAAGAGTCAGCTGATCTAAGTAATGGAGATGGTGAAGAATCGGATGATGAAATTGCTGTTAAAAGGTCTGGTGTAGCTCTTCAGAATTGGCAAAATGGCATTTCATTTTCCAAAGTTTTGAATTCAAATGGTTTTGAAGGAAGTGGACATGATTCTCAGGTGCAAGAGGCTGACTCCATACTTAATCAAATTGATAAAAGTGTAGATCTAAACACAAAAACTGCTACAGTTAGTAGCATGCACCAAGATGATAAAAATGTGGATGCAGAAGACGTCTCAGCTGGATCATATTCTGGTGAACAAGCCGATGAAATTGAAACACCAGGCAATGAGCTGGGTGATGTTGAAATGGAATTGCCAACTGATAGTACCAGTGGCCTGCACGAAAACCAAACTTCTAGATTAGGTGCTGATGGCAAGGTCCCAGCAAAAGAGTTATCAGTCGGTGAGTTGAAGCACTACGAAGAAAGTTCTAAATTGGATTATAATATCTGTACATCAGTGAAAGAAAGTTCACAGACATTAGAGGTTGATATCACATCTTCCACTGAAGTCTCTACAAAGGAGGATGATATTACTGAAGGTGCTGCATCTCACGTTGAGAAAAGCACGAACCATTCAGTTACTTATCAGAAGAGTTTAAGTGTTGAAAAATCAAATTCTGTTGCTGGTAAGACTGAAAGGGAAGCATCAAACACTGAACAACGGAAGCAGACTACTGGAGACATTAAAGGATCAGAGGCCAGATCAGTGGCTACGCCTTCCCCTGCAGGCCTTGGTCGTGTTGCCCCACTGTTAGAACCATCTTCTCGAGTAGTGTCACAGACGCGCGTAAATGGTACTGGCTCTCATATGCATTACCAAGTTGCTGAAGAATCAGCAAATGGAGATGCCGAGGAAAATGATGAGACAAGAGAAAAACTTCAAATGATTCGTGTCAAATTTCTACGTCTTGCTCACAGGCTGGGGCAGACTCCACATAATGTTGTAGTTGCTCAGGTGTTATACAGATTAGGATTAGCTGAGCAGCTGCGAGGGAGAAATGGGGGACGCGGTGCGACTTTTAGCTTTGATCGTGCAAGTGCAATGGCAGAGCAGTTGGAAACAGCGGGGCAAGAACCCTTAGATTTCTCGTGCACTATCATGGTCCTAGGAAAAACTGGAGTTGGTAAAAGTGCAACTATCAACTCCATTTTCGATCAAGTGATGTTTAATACTGATGCCTTCAAGTCAGGAACAAAGAAAGTTCAGGATGTTGTGGGTACTGTGCAGGGAATTAAGGTGCGAGTCATTGATACCCCAGGCCTTTTGCCTTCTTGGTCAGATCAGCATCGCAATGTGAAAATACTTGAGTCGGTTCGGCGGTTTATCAAAAAATCACCTCCAGATATTGTTCTATATCTTGATAGGTTAGACATGCAGAGCAGGGATTCTGGTGACATGCCGTTATTGCGTACAATCACAGATACATTTGGTCCTTCAATATGGTTTAATGCCATTGTAGTTTTGACACATGCTGCATCAGCTCCTCCGGAGGGCCCAAATGGTGTTCCTACTGGTTATGATATGTTTCTCACTCAGCGTTCTCATGTTGTTCAGCAAGCAATTCGTCATGCTGCTGGGGATCAGCGGCTCATGAACCCCGTCTCCTTGGTGGAGAATCATTCTGCATGTCGAACAAACAGAGAGGGCCAGAGAGTGTTGCCTAATGGTCAGGTGTGGAAGCCTCATTTATTGTTGCTCTCCTTTGCATCAAAAATTCTGGCAGAAGCGAATACACTTTTGAAGTTGCAGGATGGTCCACCTGGAAAGCCTTTTACTACTCGAGCTAGAGCACCACCTTTAGCATTTCTGTTGACATCTCTTCTCCGATCGAGACCACAATTGAAGCTGCCGCACGAGCAATATGACGATGATGATGACACGCTAGATGATGATGTTGATGAGTCAATTAATTCAGATGATGAATCAGAGTTTGATAAATTGCCCCCATTTAAAAATTTGACTAAAACGCAGCTGGCTGAACTTTCTAACTTGCAGAGGAAGGCTTACTATGATGAACTAGAATACAGGGAAAAACTGTTTATGAAGAAACAATTAAGAGAAGAGAAACTGAGGAGGAAAATGATGAAAAAAATGGCAGCGGCGGCTAATGATTTGCCTGCTGACTACAGTGATGGATTAGAAGAGACTGGCGGTGAAACATCTGCGCCAGTTGCTGATTTGCCCTTGCCTGTTTCTTTTGATTCTGATAATCCCACTCACCGCTATCGTTTTCTTGATGCTACAAACCAATGGCTTGTAAGGCCTGTTCATGACAGTCATAGTTGGGATCATGATGTTGGTTATGAAGGCGTAAATATGGAAAGGTCGTTTGCGATTAGAAACAAGGTTCCTATGTCTTTTTCCGGACAGGTTACAAAGGATAAAAAGGAGGCTCATTTTCAAATGGAACTTGCAGCTTCTGTTAAACATAATGAAGGGAAATCAACTACTCTAGGTCTTGATTTGCAGCAGATTGGAAAGGACATTGCTTATACTCTACGCACTGATACAAAATTTAGTAATTTTAGGCGTAATAAGGCGACAGCTAGTCTTTCAGTGACTCATATGGGCGATGCTGTAACAGCTGGAGTGAAAGTCGAGGACAAATTAATTGTTACCAGGCGAGCGCAAGTTGTCATGTCTGGTGGTGCAATTGCTGGAAGTGGTGATGTTGCCTATGGTGGTAGTTTGGAAGCCACTTTAAGAGATAAGGATTTTCCCCTTGGTCGTTTTCTTACAACTCTCAGTGTCTCTCTGATGGATTGGCATGGAGATCTAGCCACTGGGTGGAATGCTCAGACGCAGATTCCAATTGGACGATTAACAAACTTGATTGGTAGCGTAAATTTCAATAACAGGGGTCAGGGGCAAGTAAGTATCCGGTTAAACAGTTCTGAGCACCTTCAGATAGCGTTGGTTGCACTTGTTCCTCTTTTCAGAAAGTTACTTGGTTACCCTCAGCAGTTGCAGTTTGAATATTGATTGATTAGAAGGATTGAACTATGCTGCAGCGATGTGGTAATAGAGAATAACTACCATCATGACTATTTTTTGGTTATTCCTGTGAGTATAAATTCGCTGCAAATTTCCTTTTGTAGGTCAAGCATGTTTTACTTATAGGTATATGCAGTTGTTTCACTAGATTAGACGGGGCCAGTTTCCCCCCTTAAGTTGAATTTCTTTACTGTTGCCTTCTAAAGATAAATTTTAGTCAAAATATTATCTATGATAGATTGCGAGTATTCTCTGTTTGTGTACCAAAAGATAGAAGTGATTGTTTTTATAGGCTACACAGTGCCTTGTAATGTTTTTCTTCCTAATAATTAATCTTGCCGTTGGGCATCTTTCTTCTTTCTGAGTTTTAGATTGTTACTTTCTATGTACTTTTACAACTATAGTGTAACTATATGTTAGAATGAAAATAATGGCGTCTCATGTCTAGGACAATGTGAATTTCCCCCTATTTTTTTTAATCTATTGAAAACTGTAGAATGCAATCAACATACTCAAAAAAAATGTTCAGTGAAAAATAGGCGAGTAGAAGTGGTGAAGTGCAGTAAATTTTTAGATAACAAACTGCTATTGTTATTTTGTTTATCTGATTTTGGTGATTTTAGAATTTGATTGTACTTTATTTAGGTCAAAGTCTGTGCAATTGGTAAAAATATTATTCTGGTCTTGAAATAGTTGAATTTGTACGAAGGGCTATTGGCATGATCTTTGATGAGTTATGGATTGCGTATAAGAATTGAATGCGTACAGGGCCCGTAAACTTTTGATGGACTTATTTAGATGCAGATGGCTGTAGGGGATAGACTTATGTAGGTGCAGATGGCTGTAGAGACTTTATCGATGGTTTCTTTAATTGTCTTAGAGAAGAAATTGCAACATCTTGCAGAAATAGGGGTTCCTGTTAAGTGTTAACACCTGCACTGACGCTTTAGTCCGCTGCTCGTTACTTAGGGTTGCCGAAGTCTGAAACCACCTTAAGCTCGACTCGATTTGAATTTGTATACCGATTTGACTCGCAACAGCAAAACTCACAAACAAAACGTACATGGCCCGATTAATTCAAGCTCACATGTTTTTCGAATTTTATTCATTCAACCTTACAATCTAACTTGCTTCAAATTCAATTAATTTTAGTATGCATTTAAGAACACTACCAGAATTGTGATAACTATGTTCATGAAATTTGAAAAATTTATCCTGGTAAATCTAAAAACCAAATAGTCAGTAGTGCGAAAAATTGCCTCAGGAGCATGCAACTTCTGATATAGTAGTATGTCCAGCTAGTGTTGCTGCAGCAAGCACCACAAGCCACTGAGAAGTTTAGAATACCCATTAGTTTATATATCCGTAGGGTGAATGAAAAATATCATGCTCAACTGTATCCAGTTACCAGATTACATGACCAAATTACGAAATACATCTGATGAGAAGTGCACTTTCTACTAGATAAACATCAAGTAAAATAAAAAGAACAAATTTTGAACCATGTGACATCTAGTAATGAATAACAACAACATTGTATTCGGCAATGACATCACGGGAAGTCGGGTTAATTAGAGTGGTTTGCGTGGTAACGATTCCTCTGGCAAGCCGGAAAACCCCTGATCCGCCAACTATGGCCATTTCTCGGTACTTGCTTGAAAACGGATTTCTTCCGAGAACGCTGACGGTGCTACCGTTGTACTTCCCAGTAGTAAACACAAAGTTCATGGACATGATTAAAGAGGACTCCTCCAAGGAGGATGAACCGGTCAACCCCTGGGCTCGACCCACAATCTGAGAATCCGGTGCAGATCCTTCTCTCAATATGTCATCAATCATAGAAACTTGCCCGAAAGATGTAGGTGATGTGAGGGTAATGTTGGACTGAGCCACCTGATAAGCTGTTTGGTTACTTCCACCGCCTCTTTCATGGAGAAAGAAATGAAGATTGGTTACCCTTTCTTTCTTGTGGCTCAGTTCCTTGAACCATTCTTCAACTGCTTCTGGGCTTTCGTCAATGCTTTCAACCACTGCAATTGATACAATTATTGAACAAAGAGCAAGAGCGATCACAAAAATTTTCTCCATCTCTCTCTCTACCTGAGAGCAAGTGGAATTATCTATATATATATTTTAGGTTTTGTATGTACATTTTGCGAGTGTAGGACTGCAGGGCCGGTTCAAGGGCTTTGGAGGCATAAATTGGAGCCTTTAAAAATTAGTATTAAAATTTTATTTATGTTATAATTACACCACTTGCATATTAAAATTTGTATTCAGGGTGATAGTCTATATAAATATTATTAGCTATAAACAAATTAGTTATATTTATTGCTCATTTTCTAATAAAAGATAAAATATTAATAAATATTGAAATTAATATTTAACTTTTCATAACAATTTTAATTTAAAGTTGAAGGTAAAAAAAATGTTCTGTTTATAAATATAAGTATTATTAAAATAAAAAGTATATGAATGGTGAAAAATTAAATGGTGTTAATCCAATAAATGAACACTTATAAATTACTTATTATGTTATAACTTCTGCTATAAAAATTTGTCATTTTCTTAAAATTCGCATGTAAATAGTTGAGAAATCGTCCAAAAATACTTGATCGGTTTGATAAATTGTCAATAAATAATGATTAATTATTCGATTTTAAAAAAACCGTGCGGTGAATTACAATTCACAAATCAGTACCTCAACCGATTTATTCTGATTTTCAAAATCTGTAATTATGAATAATTGAAAGATATTCCACAAGAACGTTAAAAGACATTAATACATATATGCATATATATATATATATATATATATATATATATATATATATATATATAT
>PHNY01015240.1:2660-21378 GCA_003724115.2 Anethum foeniculum
TAACAAAAAAAGCCTAAATATCATTATAAGGTCAAAAACAATTATTGTGATAAAATTTTAAAGCGCACTTTAAGACTAAATGATCTTTTAGTACAGTCAATACATTTCATATATACACCTGTATCTAGCCTTTCTTATTAATTATCACAAAATTTCAAGAAGATTAAACACTGGTTTCGTGTTTACATGTACGTTTGACTAATTATTTAAGGGAGGGCAAAGAAATACATCTAGGAGGAACTTTTAAATTTTAAGCTTCCGGAATAACTTTACCGGCGTCAAAGAGGGGCAGATGACCCCCAGCCCCTATGCTGGTTCCGCCCCTGCTTCTTCGTATATTGCTCACATGTAGACAATTTTTAACAAACAATTATACAAAAAATCATCAAAATTCAGCTAACCTTGTGATACAAGATTCAGCCTGCAATCATTTAAAATTATAACAAAGGCAACACCATGACTCCATGAGAGCCACATAAAACACAAATTTAGCAGGCCTTTCTTATAATTTGCAGATTATATAAATAACATGCAAGTAAATAAAACAATTTTGCCTTCGAATAAAAATATGAAGTTTCGTCATTGATATTAGTTGCTACTATCAAATTTACTAAGCAACTAGTTCAAAATATTTTCAACCAGAAATTAGTGCTCATACATTTTAAGCTGAATAAACGCATACATACAGGGGCAAAATTGTCATTTAAGTTGAATATAATTTAAGGGTTATTTTTCAAAGAATGGATCGCAGAAAAAAAAGATTGTCTGCTTTATCTTCAAAGAGAAAAATCTAAGGCCCAATTTGAAGTCAGACCCAAATCTAAATCACAACCAATTCAAGCCCACTCTGTAAGCTGGGAAACCAAGAAAAAGAAAAACGAGATTATTGCCATGGTCCTGGGATACTAATAATTATTGCACATATTTTAAGATTTCTTTAAAGTATATTTTTTAAATTATTTTATTTTATTTAAATAAAAATATAATATTCAAATTTTTATTCAAAAAATTAAAAAATAAATTATGAAACTATACTTTATAACAATTTTAGAATACATGTCTAAGTATGAGAAAAAAGTTGTAAATAAATGACTGAATGAGCAACACGGAGGGAATATAATTTATCCGGAATATTTTCATGTTGTAAAATTTTCTCAGCAAGGCTCAAGTTTAACGTGCAATCTGTTTCCTTATCTGCTGCTCACTTCAAAGCGGCCCATAAATGTAGTTTGAAACTATTTGGACATGAAGGCTTAGGGTTTGAAGATCCTACAAGTATCTAAGAATTTTGTACGAGATTATAATAAATTTTGATGTCAATAATACCGTAAATAAAATATGTTCTTTTCTATACTTTTCAAAATTAATAAGTCCAATCATAGTGTGTGGTTTATGAGATTCGAACCTTGAATTTTTAGAAATAGTTTTTAAAATAAATAATATAAATATTTAACTTTAATATACTCCTGATGGGTTCAAAACCTGAACTTCTGGGAGTAGTGTGGTTGTTAAAAATAAAAAAATATTCTATTGAAACTACATTTCACTATTTTTATTTATCTATGGATCTAACAGTTGTTATCTGGTGTATACAACTGATAATTATTGATAATTATAGAGTGTTGTATAAATAGATATATACTAATAACAATATAACAAATAATTAAATTAAATCAAAAATCTTTTTTCTAATACAAAATGTATAAACCGCTAAAGTAACAAGAAATGCTCTTAAGCACTTACCCTCTAATTTTTCATTAATATAATTTTTGATATATCAACAAATAATTAAATTAAATAAAAATAATTAAATTATCTGATATTAAAATCACTTTCTAAGTCGAGCCCTGATCTTTATTAAAAAAAAAAGTATTATGTTCACTAATCACCTCTCTGAATTCTTTAAATGTTATGAAAACACTTATATGACATAAAATTACTTGTTAAATACTTCCATCGGAGTTCGTTTGATTCTTCCTTACTATAACTAGTAACAGTATAACTGCGCGCATATAACATTAAACAATTTGTTTTCAAGTTTGATTGTATTTTGTAAACTGATATTCTCTGGTTTGTATAAAGTTGATTATACATAAAATCATATAAAATTATTTATGATAATATTAGTTTTCTCGAATCAGATTTCATTCTAATTGCCCTACTTAAAGCTCGAAAATACTAAAATTTCCGGTAAATGGCGGCACTTCTATTAATAGAATTAAAATAATAAAAAGTAGCATTGTCCTACACATGTCTAATCAAAACTTTGAACTGAAATCATAAAATGTAAAATCTTCAAGGGAATTAAAAGTGTGTATGAGTGTAAGACACTACGTAAAGTGCCCATTTTAATAATGTATTTTATGCGGTTTCATTTTATTATTAATTGATTAAAGTATATGAATTGTCTTTATGTGATTCCAAAAAACTAAAGCATTTCCATTTCTAAAAAGAATTAACCAAATAAAATAAAGCATGATTGTTTATAACTTCAGAAAGGCTATACAAAGCTCTTGTTTGAACTTTTTCGTTTGGTGGATTCTTTTTTAAAATGATGATATAGATATGGTTGGTTAATTACAAAAACTTTAATACTATCTGCGTGAAGTCATGGGGAGCCCAATAACGCAAGTTGAACAAAAACGACCTACTTGTATAAATCCAAGAAAATTACTCCGTCCTTCTATTAGATATTTTAAATTAGTTAAAAAGATATTTTCTAAAATTATGTGTGGTACAAGTGTACTTGTACTTTCTCCATTATCACGTTTGATTTTTCATGGTAAAATTGAAATTTTTTTATCAAAGCTTTAAATTTATCTGTTTATTATCCGAAAAAACTGAAAATTACATATTAAAATAGAATAAGTATAGTTTATAATAATATAATTTTTTAAAATATTTTCAATCATATAATATATCTAAATTTCAATCAAAATTTGGTAAAAGTGGACAACTAAAAAAGTACGGAGGGAGTAATTGATAATTTTTTTCATATTTTTTTAAAAATACCGTGACACATTAAAATTTTGAAAAATTATTTTAGGGCACTTAATCCTTCTTTAATTTATAAGTATCTTTAAATTTAGGTATCCTAGAACAGTGTATTTAAGTTAGGCTTAGTAGGTTTTTTAATATTAGAATTTCATTAAATATGATTTTCAAACCTTGATATTGTGTTTTTGAAAATAAAACTATTGTATAAGTGAAAATAGAACCTCAAATATAAATAGATAAAAACAAAATTTTAGAATTGTATATTAGAAAATAAGGCCTCCATTATATTAATCAATAATATTTTTAATTTAAATAGAGATAAATTACATAATTTAGTGATTAAATTGCATGATAAAATATTATCTTATGCATAACGTGCTGTCATAACTTGAGAAGTCTAAATAGTAAAACCTGGATTTATAGTTTTCATTCAATTTATCATTTTTGCAATTTATTTTTTTCTTTAATAATAAAAAAATTATTTATCACAAATAAACAAAAAATTAGCAACAAAAAAAAAATTAATTATTATTGTCAAAACTTTATAACTATTATTATCCTGGTCATGTCCGATGTTAGATTGATAAAGAATGAAGAAACTCCTTCTCCGTTTATTATATTTTTATACAATTCATTCGAGATCGATAAAAAATGAACTCCTTTTGCAGCTTATATTCTTATAATTCATCCAAGTATAACCCGACAAAAAAATTAATATTAAAGAACTTGATGTTCCTAAGCGTAGTCTTAGTAACCAAACGAGTTTTAGAAATAGATCTCACATAAATACATAAACGTATAATTGTAAAATAATTGGTCATTGCTGAACTCTAAGTTTACAATACTGTCTTAATATTTAACTACAAAATCTTTATAACATTTGGTGCCCGTTTGAGAAATCTTAAAATAAGTAACTTATGACTTAAAATGAATAAGTGCTAAATAAGTGATAAGTTAATAAAAATACTTATAAGTTATATAAGTGTTTGGATAAACTTACTTAATTATAAGTCAGAAATTTTTTTACTTAAATTATTTAAAATAAATATTTATTAAATACAATTATCTTAATTTATAAATTTTAAATTAGAAAAATATTTAAAAGTTATATTTTAAAATCAAAATTAATAAAAAACGAAAAAATCAAAATAAGTTGTAAAAAAATACATCATTACCAACTTTTAACTTATCAGCTTATAAGTTGTAAATTCAACTTATAAGTTGGATCGACAAACACTCATCGATAAGTTGTTACGAGCTTATAAGTCATAAGTGACTTATAAGTACGGAGCAAAACTGGCCATGATAAATTTGTGAGGATGATCAGGAACAGGTTTTTAATATTAAATTAATATTCACATTCTTGCCAGCATATAGTTGTGCAAATGATTAAGAATCTTGTTGCCTATTTTGTCAACTGAAACCTAATTGTGATCAAGTGTAGATTCCCAGCGTGAATCCAAACAAGTAACTAAAGTAGCACTTATGAAAATCTTAACTAAATTACACTAACCGGCCAGTTTAACTTTTCCAAAACACCATAATTACACCTAAATCTATTTTTATACTTAATTTGGTTTAATTTTGTAGCCTCTCTATTTAATTATATACTCTCTCTGTCTTCTTGAATTTTATATATTACTTTTTGACATACTTTTTAAGACTCCTTTCAAATATAGTTTTATAATTTTTTTAAATTTTTTTCTGAATAAAATCTTAATGTTTAAACTTTTATTCAGGAAAAAAAATTTTAAAAAAAATTATGAAACTACATTTTAAAGAAGTCTCAAAATACGTGCAAATAATAAATATATAACGGAGTGGATACGTAATATGTGGTTTCCAAACTTCACGCTGAAGTTACTTTAGCTTACACAATAAAGAAAACCAAATAATATTGATCACTCACTTGTAGCAAAGTCATCAAACTAATAAAAACAAAAAATGGCTTATCTTGATTATATATTAAATCCTTTGATAGTACAATCATTTAGTATTAATTAAGGACTACTTAATTAGGAGTATTCTATGCTAATCTTATATTACTAATACTTTCGGCTTAATCATGTCTAATCAAGAATTAAACTAGGAAAATAGTCAATTGAATCAACTAATCTTGGTACTTTTAGCTGGACTCGAGTACTAAGTACGTGCGCACGCGGGTCATGATTTTGTCCAAATTATCCCAAGAAATTTACTTATCCAATTAAGCAACTCATTTACTATCATTGTTTAATGTTGATGACTTTAATTTGAATATGCTTGGAAAAGAATGTTTACTTGTCTTTTTGTACAGTGAGATATCCGAATTCATTCTCAAAATATTTTTTAAATGATTTGACAATATTTATCACTTTTTTTGAGCAAGTATTAATTTAATAATAAAAAAATCATACGGCATACACGAAAATAGTCGCGATGAATAAACATAAAACATAAATAATAGCTGATTAGTCCATTTTTTTTTGAAAAAACAATCACGCCATTTGTTTAATATGATATATTTACATGTACCCGCTTCACTATATCCAGTTGGAACTAATCCAGTTTGAGCTATTAATCATAATTGCAATCCCCTAAAAACTCTTATCACTTAATCAAACACTATATTCTCACAAACAAAGGAGATAAACACCAAAACTCTCACCAAGGAGAGACTATAACCAAATTGAACTAAAATTACAAAATAAATCTAAGCCTAGATCCAGAAAACGAAATCACAAAAATAAGAGAAACCGTACTCCTTTAAACTGTATAATCACATGTTTCATCGAAAAAGGCCAAAAATTCGAATACCCCGATAATTTTTTATCTAAGAATTTTTATTGAATGAAAGGAATTAAAGAACGTCACTTTTTAGTTTGTGTCCTTATATGCATATACGCACACATGATTTTGTGATCAATTTTTGAAACTCTATCATTTCTTCTTATTTTATACAACTACCTGGGTTTACCTGTATAACTTCCTCGTAAAGCAATTATTCCCTCTTTCGTTTTTTTTATGGAGTGGTACATACTAGTACATAAATTGTACCGAAATATAATAAAAGGAGCTTCTTTCATACAATAAATTTTATCATTTAACTGAAGGTCATGCATGATAGCACCGGAAACTTAGACAATAAAGTCTTAAGATCTGAAAAGAAAACATTTGATTTTTTAACACATATTCTAAAATATCTTGATTGTATAAATAAACTTATTATTTTTATAAATTCTAATACTAGTGACATATTTTTATTCAAAATATAAAAAAAAAATAACTTTTAGCACTCAATTGAAACATCTTAAAATATATGTTAAAATATCTAATAACAATTAAGAAAAATAAAGGGAGTAATACTTGTTTAACTGTTACTAGAAAAATGTCGGTAACCCGTTCTTTTAAGATCATAAGGAACTGTTAAAATATAATATAAGATCCCGGAAAGAGCGTCATTTTCTAAAATCTTGAGATTTTAGAGTAACTCGTTCCTTAATATGGGCGCCCTTGATCCACTCTTCAACCTAAAAATGGGCTCTCCAGTGAGGGGAGTGTTAGAATATTAATATAAGATCCTGAAAAAGACGTCATTCCCTGAAATCTTGAAATTTTAGAGTAACTGGTTCTTTAATAGGAACGTATTAGAAGAAAGTTCAAATTAAATCATAATAATACATTTAACAAAACATATTTATGAAAGTACATGACTGATTCTTTAAAAAAAATTCTTATAAAATATTAAGGTTATCAATTTTTCAGGAAAATGTTACCCACTTGCTAAAAAAATCGGCACTAAAAATTGTGTTTCTGAACAATCTTAATTTTTCACCTTTACTTCGAAAATAAGTAACATATTAATGTTTACATCTCTTGAGTTGTAATTATCATTTTTTCCTGAAAAAAAAGGAATCAATTGTCATACAATCGAAGACGCTTAGGCATATTAGTACTCAGATTGTTTGAAGATATGAATATATACACTCAACTGTTTCGAGTAATAAAAATATTAATTTTATATAAGAATCTTCACCAATTTTATATATACCAATATTCACCATCGTCAGAATTTCATCAATTTTCACCGGTAAAAAATTCCGAATCTATTTTTTCTTATCTTTTAATAATCTTACTTTCTATATAAGAATTTCTTACTTGTTATATTATTTTTCGTCAAACGTGTTTGATGCTCCCGCGTTTATATCGCCATATTTGCCAATCCGCGTTTATAACTAACAATGAAGCGTAAAAAGTTTGAACTATCTTAATTAACTAATGATTATGTTTATTACAACTGCATGTTTCAATGTAGATTCTGAACCATGGTTTGAAATTACATGCTTCCTCTGTTTTATTATGTCACTAACTTTTGTCGCACTTTCTTATGTGCTTTGAATCTATATTTAAATTTAATATTTTTAAATTTATTTTTTGAAAAAAAACATGTAATTAGAATTTAATTTACAAAAATTTAATTAAAAACAATAAATTTTATAAAAGTCAAAAGTGAAAACGTCAAATAAAAAAAAAGTAGAATAAGCCTCCCATCTAAAAAGAAAACTATATATATATATTAAGACCCTACCATTCACATTAGCATTATCAGTTTGATTCACTAAAGACAGAAAAGAAAAGGAAGAGATTTTGGTGGGCAAAGGAACAATAACACTAAACTTCTCATCATTATCAAATTTCATACAGATTATGGTCATATTTTATATACATATGTATGGTGTGTGACAGTGTGAGTGATGTTTTTCACATTCTGTCAATTAGGATGAGATATGATGTTTGATGCCCTACTTACGTACCTTGATAATGTGTTGTTAATATATAAAACATCTTTAACATTGTGAGATTCTTGGGTAGTTTACGTCTTATCAAATTTTTGGTTGGAAAAAAAAAAACACCTTATTTCCTCCTGCACATAATTAATTTGAATAGTAAAGAATTATAAATATCAAGTGATCCGCACTTAAATCGGGTTTATCTAGAAATTTCAACCAATTCAGAAATGTGAATAATTAAAGTTGTAATACATTTTTGTATTAAATTCTCATTCTCATTAACTGAATTGAAATCTCGTTATTCAGAAGTACATTAAATTCTGCTACTTATAATACTCAACTTTAACTTTGAGATTATATTTATCGTTCTAAAATGAGAGTAAGATTGATTTTTAACATGTATTCAGGATCGTGAAATTTTAACCCGATTAAGTAAATGTATAAAACATTTTTGTATTGATCAAATTCACATTATCATTAAACGGATTGAAACCCATGATTCAAAAGGGCACTAATACCTAACTTTTAGATTATATTTAGATGTTTTCAAATAAGAGTCAGCTTCGATTTTTAGCATGTATTCGAGGCGTAAAAAACGTACTTTTACACATTTTATTTCAAAGAAAATTTTCTAAATAAAAGTAAATGTTAAATTTTAATTAAAAAAGAATTTTGTAGAAGTATCTTTTTATACACCTTAATTTACATGTAAAAAATCAAAACCACTCTTATTCTGAGATAAAAACCGTTAAATATATGTAGAAGTATCTTTTTTATATATCTAAAATGACTCTTAATTTGAGATCGGGCATGTAAGATTTTGTGAGTTCCTCTCATCAAGTTGATAAGCCATTCAATGCGGACTGGTCCTAACATTTTGAGATATATAGCATAAAATTTTATAAATATTCAAGTGGTATATTTTAGTAAAACAGCTGACCTACACGCATATATAGCTATAGAAATGTATGGTTTGGCACATGCATTCTTCAAGTTCAAGTGGTGCTTGAGGCATCTGATTCTTAGGTACTTGCACTAGAATTGTACTTAAATGATTTAAAACACGGCATACTATTAACAAGATTATAAAATTTAAGGCTTTGAGAGTGGTTAGGTTAAGTTCCCATTCTAATATGTATATACAACTAAAAGTCTTTATATACATATATTACATACACGCAAGTATCATGCATTCTATATTTCTATGACTACCTTGGCCCAAAGCATGAAGAATTTGTAAAATGTATAAGTAGCTAGGCTAGGTTACAAAGGCTATAGGGAAGGGTGCAGGTATTTAAATAGATTCCTAGTTCCCAGTAAAGAGGAGCAAAAGGCTTACTATTTATAGTAACTTTTACCTAGCTTCCTTTTCATCTTTATTTCTTCCAATAATAGGGCATGTGCATATGTACTTTTGATACCTTGGACCAATTCTCTGTCAGTGGTAACTTTCGGTCCAATAGCACTTGTTTGGTTCACCCTGTTAAAACTTCGGTTTTTCTACCATGTGTTCATGGGCACATAATAAGCGCGGAAACTTATAAATTTGGGCCAATTTCATTGTTGGAGTTTTTTGAATGCAGGGGGTCCACCACAATCTAAAGAAGGAACCAATCAAAATGACTTAAAATTATGAATTTCTGCGCTTATTGTGTGCCCATGGGCACATGGTAGAAAATTCGTTAAAACTTTATCGATAATCCCTCTGGTCTCTGATATAACTCATTGTTGTAATCAAAGTTGTTGGTGAAATAAACACGGTATATATTGAGTAATAAAATTTGTTAAACTTATCTAACTAGGGTAACTTAACTAGCAACAACAAGAAAAAGAACTAGGGTAACTTCTTTTAAATAGAGATTGTCTAAACGATATTAGTAGATCGATAATTCAACACTCAGCATAAGAGTTAATGAGTTATTAATGTTCAAATTTAATTAACTAAAAAAACTTAATGTTTCAATTTTCGCGGAAACAAAAATATTCTCCTGTAGTTTGTACACTATATTTAAATTTATGTAATCGTATTGAAAAGGGTAATAATGCTTGTTTAATAGTACCCATCCTGGATAGCACCGTCTGTTACCACTCGAAGATCCAAGATTCGATTGAACAGGAATATAATTTAACGGTACAATGTCGACTTGACATGGTGGAAGTTATCAGTTATTTCCATATCCCTCTCCTTTATTCTCAGTGTCAACTTGACATTGTGGGAATTATCGGTTATTTCCATATCCCTCTTCTTTGTTCTCATTTACTGTTAAAATTGTACTCAGTTCATTTCTGTATAACACTTGAATTTAAGTTTGAGATGATGAGATGATGTGCTAACCGACACCTAGTTAAAAAAACAATACTTGTTTAATACGCTACAAACTGTTAGGAGGAAATACATACATATACACGTACGAGATTCACGACAACTAATGCGGAGTACACACACAATACATATATTACGCAGCAAATTCACGTCCAAAATTTGTATTATTAATCAAAACAATTATCAATAATACATCAATACATAACATCTCAATGATGTTCCAAACCCAATACTTAAGCCAAACAATGCTTAAACATACAATCAAATAATAACACCTCAACGGTGTTCCAAACCAGTTACTTGAGTCAAACAATGCTCAAGCATCTCCCAAACAATACCTAAGGCTACATCTTAAGTATTCGTTATATCCTATCAAACAATATGACTATGTATATATAGCCTTCCTAAACTTAGCCACCAAGACTTACCATACTTGTTGTGCAAGTTTTACCATACTTGTTATACAAGCATTTCATCCTTGATGTCCAATCTTCCAACTTTGTGACAAAGACATACCATATATAATAATTATTTACATACAATTATTATCCAACCCAATTATGATAATAATTGTCTATCCATACAATTATTACTAAATCCAATGTCTCGTATCACCAAACCCTGGGTTGAAACCCAACACAAACCTATGTTTGCGCCCGATCTCAGGACGCGCACTCATAATGAATGCAAATCTTCTTCCGGCCTTTCCAAAACTTAAAAAAAGAAATTTTGTTTGACAAATTATGAAATAGCTTTTGTTTTTATGTAGGGTTTCAAGCATGTATGAATAGAAATATAGATATGCTATAATGATCCATTACTTTGTTACCTGTTGGACTTAATTAACATTATTAATTGCCACATTATTAGATAGTGGTTTAAAAGAAGCCTTCAGCTGCTTTCATGATTAATGATACATGGAGAGGGGACGGATATGCAATTATAAACTTGACCTAATTAATTATAAAGCCAAGCATTCTCTTCAAATTCAGCTACTTTCTTCTTCGTGATAATTAAATCATTAAGTAGACTTTATATACATAAAAATTTGGGTGTATACCATTGTTTTTGTTGAACAATTAACGTTGTCATTGATGAAATTTTACGGGATTAAGATTAACAGAAAGTAAAAATAGAAGTGTGTGTCCAATTAGAGAGTAGGGCATGA
The DNA here is from genome assembly GCA_003724115.2 of Anethum foeniculum. Lineage (NCBI taxonomy): Eukaryota > Viridiplantae > Streptophyta > Magnoliopsida > Apiales > Apiaceae > Anethum > Anethum foeniculum. The sequence goes on from PHNY01015240.1 coordinate 13,918, forward strand.
TAAAAAAATTAAACAAAATTTAACTTCAGGTATTAAAGTTAAATTTTGTTACCTCAAGTTAAATTTTGTTAAATAATTTTTAATACGGTATTATGCGAACAATAGTACGTGAGTGGATTTCAAATTATCAATTCTCTCCCGTCTTTGTAAATTGTAAAATGATGGCTAAATTTTTACTCGTTCTAGTGCTTTGTTGGTCGATATTTAAAATTTATAATATAGTTGCTAAAAATTAATTTTACTTATCATAAAAAGTCTAAGAATCACTTTTTGAGAACAAATAGTAATTTTTCTTTCAGAAAAATGTTCTTAGCACCTTTTTGGGAACTAATGACAATATTTGAGTACTAGATTATACATTTAAAATTTCGAATATCAAAGTGTTAGATAAGATTAAATCCGGTCATAATTCTATTATTTATTCATATTTAAATTACTTGAAGTAAATTTTATTATGTCGTACAATATTTTTGTGTATGTTCTTTAACTTCGAAAAGAAGCCATAGTCTCGACTCTCACGTGATATCCTTTTATGAATACTGTGCTGCCGAGAGTGTCGCCAAACGACCAAATATAATATTAAAAATCCTACCAAAATCTTATACGTTACAAAACAAATCAACTTACCTATAATTATCACACACACGCATATATAATTAAGTTGCTGAACTAAGATCCAATCATTAAAGTTATAAACCAGGATTGCACTGCATTAAGAAATTAAAGTGAGTTGAATCTAACACACTACTAATACTACTCCCTCCGTCCCGGCAGGTTGTTTATGCTGGGGAGGGAGGGCTTGACACACATTCGAAAGCTTATAAAAAATATAGTTCTATAATTTTTTTTGAATTTTTTTTTTTTTTGCTGTATAAAAATATAATAGTTTAACTTTTATTCAGAAAAAAAAATTTAAAAATAAATTATGGAACTATATTTTATAAAAATCTTAAAATACGTGTCGAGTGCACGATTCTCGACGTAAAGAATCTGATGGGACAGAGGGAGTATGACTTAAGCAAATGATTGATATACAGAGTGGGAACGAACTCAGTATCTAGTACAGCAAACAACTTATGACACTGGACATTGGCCCAAATCATAATGCAATTGCATGGTAGTACAACATTACTTGCTAATTGTACTATTAATGTAATATAATAATATTAATATACCTTATATTTGTACATTATTCATACACCATTAGTTTGCCTTTTTCCGTTTGATTTTCGACAGTGTAAAGAGTCCAGTTCATATGTCTTTTCGATTAACTTAGCAGTCCAATCACCATATATAAAGCTACTCGATTCTTACAACTGAGGAGGTTATTTTAGACATTGACCTCTTAAAAACATACATGTGTTGTCTCTAAATCTTATAATATTAGAAGGCCGAACGGTGGAGTTAACGGAATCACATAAAAGGATCTACTCTAACAAGGGTACGGGAAGACACGTGTTTTTTTTTATATAAAATTTTAATAAATTTTGAATATATACCTATAGAAAAATTTAGAAATATGAGAGTATTTTCCCAAAATTACTCGGTACTACATCGAAGTTTTCGAATCGAAGAGCCTTTTTAAAACCGAATTCTGATATCATGTTAATGTACTGATCATTTTAAACTCTTAAATGTCACAGGAAATTACCAACATAATATTATCAAGCTACATTACTATCATACACTGCACTATGTCTACTTGCGGGCCGTTTGACGGATGGTCAATGAGCTCAGTTAACGAGAATCGGAACTTCAATCCCATGCATTAATGTTTGAATTAGTAATTTCATATCATTCTCATTCCCATTTATCGCATTCTCATTTTCTTTATCCTCATTCCCGATTTCGATTCCCAACCACGATCTAAACGACCCCTTAGTAAGTTCGAGAATAGATATATACGTTCATGGCCATGCTTTCGCCATGAAATATTTGATGCTGCCGTACATGTACACATACTTCCATAGCTTTCAGTGAGCTGTTTCCTGATGATATTTTTATTGCTAATGTTATAGGTACCCACTAATAATATTGCGTCATATTTACATTACTGGTTTCGTACGTAATTTCATTTCAAATAAGCCACCAATAAATGTTTCGAAATTGTTAGGTAATATGTTCGATTCTCAGAAGAGAAACAGTTCTTGAAGGCCACGGGTTACTGGGTACTCAATTTACATGACTTGCAAAAGTATTTCTCGGAAAGAAAACGGAGTTAGAAAGCCTATCTTACAACAAATTTTACTTAAAATCTTGATTTGGTACATAAAATATCAAAGTAACGGCATTTAAATAATTAGAGTGATAAGAATTTATCTCTTATTCAATTGAATTAGTATATTCAAATATGCTGTTTCTAAAATGTGTAAGATATTAAAATTTTGTAAAATACATATATGTTTTCTCAGTATCAATATATTATTAATACCTTCTTTTTGAGATATTTTATTTAATTATTAACAATTTCTAGTATAACATTTTCTTTTTCTCTTTTTTCTCTTTTTTTATTTAATTTTTTTATTTATTATCCCTAGATTATATATCTTTTTTCTCTTTTTTTTTATTTTAAAAATCATACTCTACCTAGGCCTCGTGTAACTAGGAGTTTCTTGGATTAAAATGAGTTACACAGTTTTGTTTGTTGTATTTGAAATTGGATAAGGTAATTTGAAGTTTCACGATTTTTGTAGTTACTACAAAATATGGGAACTTAGTTGCCAAGCTCACCCGTAATTACAACAAGTTATATAGTTATACGGTACAAAATCATTAACTACTTACTAAAATTAACTACAAAATCATTGGTTACGTAGTGATAAACCAAATACAAACATTTTCAATTAATTTGTAACCTAACATGGAAATTTAAGTTCCCGTGTACCGTAAAATTGACAAAATAAATGAGGTCCAAAATATTAACAATTATGCAAGACAAAAGAATTAATGTCTGACTGTTAGGAGTTGTTCCACATCGTTTGTGGGATGGTCATATTGCTAGTACATAAGCAGCCAGATAACTCCATTAGTGTGAGGTCTCTTGAGACGTGCCCAAAAATAAACTCGTGCGGGCTCGGCCCAGAGCGGACAATATCATACTAATGTGGAGTTAGGTCTGCTTAGCAAATCCAACAAGTGGTATCAGAGCTATGGTTATAACGGTTCATAACAATCTCACCTGGACTCCCAGATTGACTTTAGAAGCCACAGATGGACTACCCAAGATGGGCTTAAGGGGGAGGCATATGGGCCTTCTAGTATGGCCTAAGGGGAGCCAGAGAGAGTCGGATGGACTTCCAGTATGGGTTAAGGGGGGAGTCTGATCGCACCGAATGAGGCAGATTCGACAGGTGTCGAGTCCGATGTGTGAGGGGGAGATTGTTAGGAGTTGTTACATATCATTTGTTGGGAGGGTCATATTACTAGTATATAAGCAGTCAGATAACTTCATTAGTATAAGATCTTTTGAGACGTGCTTAAAAATAAATTTGTATGGACTCGGCCAAGAGCGAACAATATTATACTAATGTGAAGTTAAGTCTGCTTGTTTCTTACTTGGTCAAAGATCATGTCTCTATTTTCACGAACAATATGTGGACGCCCATTTGTTGCCATTTCTAGCTTTGTTAATCATATAATAAACAGATCAGGTTCAATCCGATCCAAATAATTCGACCTGCCATTGGAAAATTCTCGCCATGCCCTTTGTGGATTAATGAAGGCAACTTAAATTGCGAAACATTTAATTCTATTTATACATAAGTCGACCTGCTAAGTAGGGCTGGAGAATGACCAAAATAATACCAGATATTAAGTATGGACGTTATACACTTTGTTGAATTAAAGTTTGATTGGAGTATGCCTGATGCTAACAACTTACGCAGATTTTATCACATAAATAAAAATAATATTTTAAGTGCAATTATTGCACCTAAAATTATATCGGCTATCGACGCCAATAAAGTGTGAATTATAAGCCAATAAAGTGGAAATTATATTTTAAAAATAGAAACTGTAGAGTTCCAAACTTTTCTTTTGAAAACAAATTCGAAATACACAGGTGTCATGTTATTATCGATAATTTTCATTAAGAAATAGTGAACAGCTCGTTCCAAAAAAAAAAAAAGGAAATAGTGAACTGCTCGTGTATATATAACTAAAATTCGTCATATATTATTTGATAATTCTTTTTTGAAATCTTATAGTTGTAAAAAATTTCAGATGCAAATGTACACAGGTACTCTCTTCATGAAACAATATGTACAGGTGAGAATCAAATATTGTATACTATTTTGTTTTTGAAAAAATTCACTAAGTCGCTAAAATACAAATTAATTTTTGTTTAATTAAAGAGAAAAGTTTGAATAGTCATTAAATCAATTGATAATTATATATTAATCTTTTTACGATGATTGTCAATTCACAGTTGAACTAGCTTATTATATAATTTTTAATTTTTATTTAAATTGAAATTAAATAGGATTACCTGTATTACTCCGAAAAGTAGCAAATTTTCTATTTAAAATAGAAAAAATAATGTGTTTTAGTTTAAAAAGTTAATTAGTTAGTTAGTTAGTAGTAATTATAATATTTTATTTTATTTTATTAAATAAAATCGCCCGAGATATTTTTGGGAAATGATGTGTTTTAATTTTGAAAATAAAAAAAGTAACATGTTTGAGTTGAAAAAGGTAATTAATTTATATACTAATTAAGATTAAAGTAGGAGTTATCGGTGATTATAATACTTTATTTTATTTTATTAAATTGAATTGCACCTTGATATTTTTAGAAAATGAGGTGTTTTAGTTAGAAAAAATAAAAAAAAAATGTGATCCATTCTTGATTAATTAAATAAGAGTAATTAAATAATTTCAGTAAGTACCGTACCAACTTATCGATCACCAAATTTTTAATATTTCAACTATTATAATATAGTATAGATTTCTCTCTAGCACACTAAATTTGGTTGTTGATTATTGAAACTATTGATCCATTCTTGATAAAAATAAGTTTTATATACTCTAACCAATAATAAACTGTTCCAAAATAATTGGGTTAAATATTCAAGTGGTTACGGAAGGGACAATACATAATTTTACACTAATTTTAACTAGTTGTTATTTGAATCACTAAAATTATAATAAATATCAGACATATATCTCAAAATATGTGCTCAAGAATTAAAAAATTATTTTCATAAAATTCCACATCTTTTTCTTGTATGCTACCAAAACAAAATGAAAAGTTATGAATTCTAGTATTTAAAATAATAAATCTAGATTATATAAAATTTATATACTAATTATTTTATTTAAATAAAAAAATGGAAAATCTAACTATATTATCTAAGATACTAGAATTTATAATTTTTCATATGATTGTAGTAGTATTCAAGAAAAATGTATAGAATTTTATAAATTAACTTTTAGTTCTTAAGCACATATTTAGATGTATTTGTTTGATATTTTGTTTGACTTTACTAATTCAAATGATATAATTTGATAACTAAATTGATATATGGCTTTCAGTTGAGTGAACAGTTTGATATTTAACCCGAAAATAATTATGAAGTGCTCTTATCGATATAAAAACAGTATTAAATAAAAAACTATGTGCTTTATTTTGATATTAATAATTTCACCATTATTCAAAATATTAATTATTTCGCCATTATTCAAATTAAATGTATGTCTTTTTCTAATGAAAATCGATATTGGGTCGAACACAAATTTGTGATGATTTTCAAGCATAGTTCACTACTGGATGAGATTAGTTAAAAGGGTATTTTGAAGTGAATCTTGTTAGTAAAAGAGTTTGTATTCCATAAACTAATGAATATACTATGGGAATATTTTATATTTACACACATACTAGGCCACATACTAGTGTATGCGATGCGAGCACATATATAGAAAAGAAACTAGTATATATACATGACCCACATTCATTACTTCTCTTCACCACTTGGCAGTCATCGTCTCATTTAGAGTTTAATTCGATTCGTGACTCTACTATGAACAAAAAGAATGTATAGCTCTACCAATATAAGAGTACTACATTATTATTGACATCTCTCTCTCCCTCCCTACATCTCTCTCTCTCTCTCGGGTTGAATATTGATTGAATGTTGATTTAGCCCTGCCTTCTCCGGTTATTCCTCCTCTGTATTATTAGTTTTTCAAACCAAAGATCAGAGTCATTAAGTGGATAAGAACTCTTGATCCACTCCACCATTATAGGATTTCTACATCTCTTCTATATCTTCTTCAAGATAAGTTGTTTCAACACAAATTAGTTTATCCTCCATTTTTTTCAAATCAATGCCTCTCATTATTCAAAACCATATTTTATAATTTCTTGCTAGATCACTCACTTAACTCAAACTCCTCACTACATTTTTTTCTTAATATTTATATTTACAATATATATGTTCATGGATTATTTAAAAGAAAGGGCATGGAAAGAATCGAATGATCATCAAGTAAATAATAGCCCTAGCCCTAGATGTGTTTTCGTTCCCGGTCCGGTGATCGTAGGAGCTGGACCGTCCGGTTTAGCGGTGGCTGCATGTCTGAAACAACGTGGAATACCTAGTATTATTATCGAAAGAACAAATTGTGTAGCTTCTTTATGGCAACTCAAGAGTTATGATCGTTTACGCCTTCATTTACCTAAGCAATTTTGTGAGCTTCCTCTAATGCCTTTCCCTCAAACTTTCCCAACTTACCCTACTAAGCAACAATTTGTGACCTACTTGGAAGATTACGCGACAAAATTCGATATCAACCCATTGTTCAATGAGTGTGTGGAGAGTGCTGAATTTGATTCGAGTATCGGGTTTTGGCGCGTGAAGAGCGTGGGAATGGTGAAGAATGGGGAGGAAGGTAGTGATCATGAGTTTGTTTGTCGGTGGTTGGTGGTGGCTACCGGGGAAAATGCGGAGGAGGTGGTACCGGAGATTCAAGGAATCAAGGAATTTAAGGGACAAATAGTGCATACTAGTTGTTATAAAAGTGGTGATGCATTTCAAGGGAAAAAAGTTTTGGTTGTTGGTTGTGGAAATTCAGGAATGGAAGTTTGTTTAGATCTTTGCAATCATAATGCTTCTCCTTCCCTTGTTGTTAGAGATGCTGTAAGAATTCATTTCTATTTTTCATATAATTTACACACTTACGCGCACATATTATCTCTCTGACAAAATCTGAACCCTCGACATCAAGAATTTTCACAATTTATCCGTCCAACATGAATTAATAGAAATGAAATTTTTTATGTATTTTTGAAAGCTTTTCTATAATATGCATGTTTTGATGAAGATAGTGTTTTGAGAATGAGTACTATATAGATCAATATCTATACTTTGTAGATACACTCTTGTTTAGGTATTAAAGAACTCAATGTTTTGTTTAGCTTTCTTGGAATTAACAAGCATGCGTTTTTTTTTTTTTTTTTTTTTTT
>PHNY01015294.1:0-19450 GCA_003724115.2 Anethum foeniculum
CTATTTGGAAAATTTATTATTTAATTAAAAAGTGGTTTCGCTTATTAATAAAGATTATGATATTATTTTTTGTTGTAGTGAATCAAAACGAGAAATTTTTGTATAGGCCATCTTGTATTAAAAATACCCTTTTAGGATTATTTTTTTTCTTTGACAAGTATTCTTTTAGGATTCGAATTTTTCGTATTTTCTTCTTTTTCAATTCATATCAAGAACATCGATTATAAAAAATAAATTCTTTTGTCCAGCCAATAATTTAAAAAGTGGGGTAAAACGTAGCCACCATCTTGTAATTTAATGTATTTTTATTTAGTTAACGGCCCATAGTTAACGGCACTTGACGGGCGCCACCTATTTAAAAGACGGAAGATAAGTTTAGCCACCAACCTGTCATTTTTAAAGTCGAGCCAACATTCTGCTAATTTATGAAAACTTTAGCCACCTTTATGTTTTTTACTCTAAAAATGAGTCTGTCTATGTATTTTATGAAACATTGCGGCAGCTGTATACCATCCAACGCTGGCCAGGGAACATACCCCTTTCATCATATATAGTATGTTAATGATACATCGAAAATTCGAATGCATTATTGTTAAAAGTTGTTTTGTGAGTGTGAATTTTAATGTCACTCGATTAGTAAGAGCATTTTACATAAGAATGCTTCATTTTTTTTAATCTCTATATATTGTATGTCGTTTTTGCATAAAAAGATGCATAGTTAAACATGGTAGTTTGTCGACTGAATCAACTTTATAATCCAAAGTCAATGCTAAATGATGCAGTTTCAACTAATAGGCAAACCATATTCTATCGATAGAGACTTGGTATAACTATTCTGTTTCCTCTAATAACTTATGTTCAGAGTAACTTGACTTCTCAAATCAGTTGCGATTATTCAATTGTTCAATTTACTTGACAATAATTCAGTATTGTTCAATGTATTTCTTTCCATCTATAATATAAGATGTTTTAATTATCTACTCGTTAATTATACTTTTTTCAATATATAAAAAGTAAAATAAATATACAAACCAGTGGAAAAAATAATGGCAGTGACTTGATACTCGCGGGAACTCACGCGGCTCAACTAAAACTGTTAATGTCATTAGTATTGTCACAATGCAAGGAGGAAATTGTTGCGAAAAGTTCTATATACAACAGACAAATATTCTAAACTGTAGTTACTATGTTTCTTTCATTGTTTCTATACAATATTCTATTTTTATACTTATATATAGATTTTTCATTTCCATGTCTATCTAAAGTGAAGCAAGAGTTCATTCTCCTGAATAAAGTAATACATTTTGGCGTAGAGCATTTGTTATAGAATCAATATAAATCATAACTAATATTTGAATGTGTAGTTACTTTGAAGGGTTTGAGAAGCAAAGATTGATCATCTAACTACGATGCTGCATTTTCCTGATCCTCTGAAACTTAAAACTAAAAGGGTATGTATTTACATTTCCTTCACTCTTTCTCGTTATCTGTGTAAATTTTGCATATTTAACATTTAAACATAATCTAATATGTTATGATATTAGTTAGTTATGATGATTCGTATGTTTGTGATATATTTAGATCAAGTACATTAGTACAAATGTTAACTCGAATCTGCGACGGAGAAACAAATTTGAGAATCTCCATTAACTAGGTTAGTCATATTGCTTCTAGTTATGAGCTGTTGACAACTTGATGCTTGCATGAACATACGTTATTTGGAAAAAAAAAAACTAGGAATCTAGCTAATTATGTATACCTGAATTTACTTCAGTAGAAAGGAAAAAGTTGTGATAGTTGCTGGATCAAGGCTTTTATTAAGAGATATTGGTGGGTAATGGGCTAATGGCCGTAGGGAATTTAGGTTGAATCCGTAAAAATTATCACAGCCATCATCAGAACATGGTTTGTGTGTGAATGTGTCTGTTAATTTGTCTTAGCCCGTAGCTGAGGAACTTCTCCCCCTCTTTATAGGGCCTCCTATTCCCCTCCACATCTTCTTCGTCCCTTTCCCCTTTTTCCGGCTCCTTGCCAGCAGAACCCTCTATTCCCTCAAAGGTATGGTGATGGGGATAACCTATGGGACAGATGAAGTTCACCTAGAAAAGGGGGATGAGGAGGGAGGTGCATGAAGGACACAGTTACTTAAATATTAATGAAAGGATTCTGATGATTAGTTGACAGAAACAAGGTAGTGCAAATGCTGTAATGAATCTCTAACACTGCAGTTAAATATTTCCACAAATAAATTGTTTACTACAGGCGCGGTTAAATTCAATATAAGTAGTCCAGCAGGTGCAGTACCAAATGATGTTAAAGTTGCTTGTTCAACTTGATTAGTTGACTGCAACTATAGTTCGAAGTTTTGATCAGAAAAAATAGCCTTTATGAGACGTGGAATTTTATAATTCATGAGAGTAGACTGTAGATAGAACATTAGTTTCCAATCAAGATAAGCAGATTTTTGTTATCTTTAATTGAGGATTATGTTCTCATGCAATAATGAGTTCGTTCATGCAATAATAATGTATTGGTTCTTGTTTCAGTGGTTCTTGCTTGATTTTTGTTATAGATGTACAAAAGATGGTGGGAGGAAGTATAACATATTTATTTGCTCAGCACTTCAACTATTCTTCTGAACACTTATTTGTTGTAAACAGGCTTTTGCGTTCCCGGAAGCAACTTTCCCTTTGAAATATGATTTGAAATGGTTTACCATAAGAATCAAGAAGATAACATCGTTATAATTATAGCATGTGTAATATGATATTGATGTTTACAGATTGTTTTTGAGGACATATTTGTTGCAAGTGACTCTGGCACACTTGAGCAACTGAAAGAGTTGAGCTCCACACGTAGAGTAATAGAGGAATCTATTAATGACGTAAGCGTTATCACAGAGGCTGTAGCTAGGGAAATGTCTGGAGGGTTGAGTTTACAGTGTGAACAGGTAAACCATATGATCAGTACAATTGGCCAACTACAAAGTGAAACTTCCGATTCATTTTCTACTCTTACTGTGTTTGTACTTTAAATAGTAACACTTACCTCATGACACAAAACTAAATGACTGAAAAGTGTTTTTATCTGCATGTTCTGTTGTGATCTAATTGTAGCTGACAACACGGAGTAGGTCATACTAATTGTTGTAAATTCTCTCTGAAATATATCAGGACATTCAGAAATTAGAGAAGTACTTGCCATTGTTGGAAAACTTGGTTCGCCATAGTAAGAATAATAGCAGTAATCAGTTGGTTCAGTGGACATCGAGCCTAAGGATCCGATGGAGTAGTGCTCTTAATTCTTCATCTTTATTTGGCTGTAAGAGTCAAAAGTTCTTTCGAATCGATAATTTGATGTATGAGCTCACGATGATGCGTTTCCTCTATGGTGCTCTACTACGAGAATTGGCTAATGAAGTTCTGTCTAAAGGTAGATATTGAATCCTTAATAATATTTACATTTGCATAGTACCTCTCTCTCACTTCTTATGTATTATTGTAGACTTGGTGCAATCTGCTACACTATTCAGAAGAGCTGCTGGAGTTTATCACTCTTTGGCCATAGAGGTTCTTCCTCATTACCAGCATGTATTACCTTCCGAAAGGCCTCCTGAAGCAACGGTGAACGTGTCTTCTGTCATGAGCCTTATCTGTTTAGCTGAGGCCCAGGTCAAAATCTGTCGTTTAATTACTTATTTCTAGTGGTGATTGATTAATTCTAGATGTTATATGGTTAATCTTCCTCAGGCTGTAACAATAAGAAAGGCCGAGGCAAAAGGGATCACAGGAAGTCTTCTGGCAAAGCTGCATTATGGCATTGTACAAATGCTAGATGAAGCCTCAAGCACTTTGCATTCTGCAAACAAGGACAAGAAAAATATATCAGCAGGCTTTCTTGTAAGTATGCAATCTTTAACCTCATTCAGTCATTCTCATTTGTTCAACTTGATAGGTTCTTGCCAACTGACAATTACACCAAAATGTTCTTTAATTTTTATTTTAGGTTTAGTCCGATAGTGTGACATTTGTTACCTTTTACCGTAACAAGCCCTAGATAGTTTTTCTAAAGAGCACCTCTTGTCTTTGCCACTGTGCCTTTGTGCTTGAATATGTTTTCAGCTTTTACTCAGTACGCCAAAAGGCCATTTCTTCCATGTATATGTTTCGAAGTTAAAAGGTGTTAACTGTACCAGTGTGGTGTATACTTCAGCTTTCGGACAAATAAAGCATCCGATTTTTACTGATAGGCTGTCCAGGCTTCTTCACATTAATTATAACGTTTAGATATTTAGTTTTTTTAGATGATCATCTCACAAGTAACAATTATTCATCATGTTGCTTATACCTCATTAGCCAGTTGTTACCTTTCTTATAAAAGTAATTTTCTTCAGCACAATTTCTCTAAATGATGTCTTCTTGGTTTGTACAGGAATTCGTTTCAACTTGCAAAGCTGTACATGAACTTAGAAGTTACAAGTTCCTTGCAGAAAGTCTTAGGACCGGTTCTCAGATTGGCTTTGCACTTGGAATTCTCCAACATGTTCAAATTACGACACAGAAGATTAAGCTGCCAAGTAAGGAGTCATGGCGATCAGTTCTTAAGCAAGAGGTTGAGAGTGTGACAGGTTTGATTGGTAAGTACGAATATGAAAACAATTTTGTCTGGAACTATAAAATTCCACCTAAACATGAGTTACCTTCTCCTGAAGGTAAAAAAATTGTAAATTTCATACCTTATCAACCTTTAAGATGGGAGCGGCCAATTTCGTTCAAGTAGATTTAGAAAATAACCAAGTAACTGTTCCAGATTTACTAATACAAGTCTTTATGTGTGTTTTTTTTACCTTCACATAACTTTTGAGATGTCTTTGGGAAAAAAGAAAGGAAGATTCTTTTCCCAACTTTCATCGTCTTTTCTAATAAGTAAAAAGTTGACTTCTAATCAAAATTTTAAATTTTAAATTCCAACAAGACAACCAATAAAAACATAAAATCCCCGTAGTTGGTTGGAGGAGTGGTATAAGGTTGGAATCGGAATAGGATATGAGGTTTAGGTTCATTTTTGATATTTGAATGTTGAAATGAGTATATTTGATATTTGATTTAAATTTTTTGTTAATTACTAATTTGATTAATTTAAAATACTAATTAAATTATTACCTTATTGTTATTGATTCATTTATTTTTTTTGTATTAGATATTTACAGTTTAGTGCTTAAATAAAGAGAAAATAATATAAATAAACTTGATTCTCGAAGCTCTCCCTCAAATCTCTCTTTTGGGGATGAAAATCTCTAACCAAACGACCCTGTTGTTTAAGGGTCTAAGAAGCTTCGTCAGTTTTTAATAATTTTAACTCATGCGTTTCTTTGCCAGGTTCAAATCAATTTTAAATTCATGATTTCAAAATTTGAATATATACAAACTATATATTATATCTTTCTTACATAAATAATACCAGTATAAGCATTTAAATAATTTGATGTTAAGAAAACAAAATAATTTATTGTAGATTTAAAGAATAGCAAATGTAAGTAAATCAAAAATCAAAAATTCCCTAAAAAAAAAATCAAAAATTCAAAATTGTTGATATAATTCCTGTCATGTATTAAGTTGGTTATTTGGGTTTTAACAACACGAATGTAGTGACATTATTCCTCCTTTTTATAAAATCATTTTCGCTGTTTCAACATCCTGACGCTTTGGCCGAGTGGTTAAGGCGTGTGCCTGCTAAGTACATGGGGTTTCCCCGCGAGAGTTCGAATCTCTCAGGCGTCGATTTTTTCTTTTTTCCCCTTTTTCATTACCTGATGAAGATGTTTTCCCCGTATGCCCTCACCAGTAGGGCAGTGGAGTTGATTAATGATTATCACCAATTAGCCAAAACTGAGTGAACTATTTGAAAAGACAATTAGCAATCTACATTTTGATACTGTCACATCAATATCTACTATATATCCCTCCTGCAAATAAATCTTCATTCCCATGAAGCCCGAGTACAATGAGCATGATACAACGAAGAAATATTCAGTACTTGGCTATTTTACAATTGGTTACTATTTATTTATTGTATTACTATTTACTATTTTATTTGAAGGGAATCTATACTCTACCTGATTCTGTTTCAAGATTGATGTGATCCAATTCAACTTTTAAAGTTAGATGCACCTATCCAAAGTTCGATATTATTTGGTAAAAAAAAAATCGAGATCAGTGTGAATCTCGTAAAGGTAAACGCTTATCCCAATTTAGGAAGACTATCTACTATTCACGGTCCCATTCCTTTCTTCCAATCCCAATTCTCCATGGTAGTGAAGAAGGAAGATAAAATTTAAAGATTAATGAGATTCACTGAAACTGTAAAATTTTGGTACAACCAAATAGAAGTCAATATTTGCAAATAGTGCAGAGACATGCAAATATAAGTAAGGAACTTGAATTAAGTTGATGTATAAAAAAAATTAGTGATCCAATAGAAATACTCAAAGAAGGGATCAAATCAAGACATGAAAATAGTAAAAAAGAAGATAAACGTCATTCTAACCAGTATTGTTCCTGCATAATCAAGGACCTGAGCAGCAAGCTAACATGCAGTATTCATGTGAACAATCCCTTCAGCATCAGAAATTTGAAATAATCAGTAGAAGTTTCTGTCATCTTATTTGAACTTGTGTAAGGTGTCTTCTGTATGTGATCGTCACCAGGTACACGAAGATAATGCGATATATCTTTTCACATCTTAAAGGTGGCCTACCTCTGGAAGATGCCGATGTTTCATTAAGCTCTCGTATGCTATATATAAAACCACTTGAAACTTCATAGACCGTGACGAAGAGACATGAAAATAATCGCTTGGAACTTGGAAGTGAAATGTAGTAAAATAAACTTGTCAATAGCTGTCTAAAAGAGTGCAGCACTATATAGGAAATGAGAGCTGGCTCATAAGTGTCTTCCTCGAAATGCAACAAGCATTGACATAGACACATTGTCTCGGTCTTGAAACTGGCTAACAATTACTACATTTTATGTAATTAATCTGACGTAAAAATTGATAGCCGAAGAGAATATAATTTGAAGAAAACAGGAGATGGGATGCAGCCTGATATCCATGTGCAATCAACTTGGAATACCTTCCGATTATCATTGCATCCCCAAGCCTGATATACTCCGTGCAAAAACAAGCGCAAGCACACAAAAAGTTGAAGTGAAAATTGTAAAACAAACCAGTAACTTGAAATTGGCAAGAAAATTGCAACATTGAGTTCTTGCTTACTCTTCAGTTAGATAAAGAAACTATATCCCTCCGAATTGTATTCTTTATCTACCGATGGAAAATTTTCTCTCTCAAAAAAAAAATGATAAACTTAAAAGTATATCCGTACAAGCAATAGAGCTCAATTTCACTAAATAATTATGCATACCAGACATATATATAACTAATGAAGAACAATTTCATGCAAGAAAAAGAAAAAGGATTAAGTAAGGTGAGTTGAGTACTCATTGGGGATGAGCAAAACCGAATCAAAAACTATATCGGATGAAATTGTACGAAATCGCAAAATTAAAAACTGCATCAATTAATAACCAAACCAAATAAAAATCGAATCAATAATATATTTACGGTTTAATCTTAAAAAATTTTAAACCAAATACAGACCGAACCGAATAAGATTAATTATATATATTAACATAATTATATAAATATAGTAATATTTGTAATATAGATTTATAAATTATTTTACAACTATTTAATTGTCCTACCCAATTTGCAATTGTAAAGCCCAGCCCAGCAGTGAGTATCCAAGTGACTAGCTGACTTTCTGGTCTATGCTTCATAATTTAAATTCCAGATATCAGCCCAAGTGTCTAATTAATAGGTATCTCATATGTGTGGGTTTGTAGAAGATATACTCATTAGACTTCACTCTTCAGAAAAGGTAGTTCTTGCAGAATATATTTTTGGCAGCCTGTTTGTTTTTTTCCAGCTCGTGTCTCATTTGATCAGTAGCGAAGTGCCAGAGCATCACTTATTAAGGCAACTAAAAATTTATGCTCTTGTCCTTGAAGGAAGCATCTTCAGCCCTATTTTTTAAGTGCTTTAGAACACGAGTTAGTCATGCCTATTCAGAGCAGTGCTGGTTTTTATGCACAAGTATTTTTTTCTTGGGTGTTTCCATCTTTGTCTTGTAGGTTAAGAGTTATAAATGCACTTTAGTTTGTTTTAAAACAGAATCAGCACCACTAAAAACGAAGCCGTAATAATAAAAACTGAACTGCACCTATGACATTTGGTTTAGTTTTAGTTTCCGATTTTAAAAATCATAAAATTTAGATTACGATTTAATTTTTGGCTCAAACATAAACAAACCGTACCATGTTCATTCCTAACAGCAGGACTCATGAAGGAACTAGACAATGAATATAGAAGGGCTTCACATTTGAGCAACGATATATACTGAAAACTTGCGAATAGATTCCATGACATTGGACGACAGACTTTGCAGAGAAAACTGGGCTTGGAGGGCCTATTGGCCCATGTATATTACACCGAATCGTATGGGCTAAGTTTTGTTAGTTCATAGTTGGCTTGGTCTCTACAAACATTTTAAAGCTTCGTCATTATTTGAAAATTGTGTTATTTATCAGAAAAAAAGAGACTTGTAAACACAACTCGTAGCCCAAATGTAATACAATTGAAAATGTAATTTTCTGACAGACTAGTTAAAGATACCCATGAAATATCTAAATTAACATGAGGTGGTCATCGTGGGAAGTTGCATGATAAGTACCACACTTGACAAGTTGACATACATGATGATACTACAACAATACAACCATTTCTCTTTGATATTTTTCTTTAATTAAGCCGACAATAGTTTGAATATATGTGTGTATTGCTGCTGCACATATTCTACAAGGAAATTGCACTACAACTTATGGACTACGTTTTCCAGATTCTGAATCAAAGCTATCTGGTTTGAAGTAGTCAAGGTCAAACAAATCTCCAAAATTTGTCAACACAAATGAAGATCGAAACTTCATCAATTATATTAAGCATTTACCATCAAATTGTGATCGGAATATCCGATAGATAGATATATGATTGACATTTTAAAGCAGGTTCATGTTGGTCAAAAGCACCTATTCAGTTGGAACGAATGTTACTTACAATATTATGTGTTCAGATATTATGTCCTCTTTAAAATAACATACTAGTATGAACTATAAAGATCTAATTCAGACATCTTTTAAGTACCAAATACAACGTACCAAAAATGTACTACAAGGAGTTTGCATGTGTTTTTGAATAATAATTCAGCTTTCCCAATTTTAAATTTTAATTTTTTATTATTGAAAATAATGTTATGTAATTAAACTGTCGGGTCTGATACAACAAGTACAGCCTTTTTCTAGACAAAAACTGGCTGCCAGATCCCACATCCTCTTATTCGAGCCTCTCGTTTCAATTCAGTGCATGAATCTGAACAGTTTCAAGCATGCCATTATCGAGAAAATATCACAATCTTGATTTTGATTGCGTAAAATAATCATTTTCTTATAAACAGTTACGTAGATTAATAAGGTACAATCAGTCAAATACTTGTCAAAAAATAAAATAAGAATCTGTTGCCATGCAACTTGTTTAGGCACACTTAAATTAATGACAATGAGCTCACAACTTAGATAAAAACTGCAGGTGCTTGACAATTGTTTATACCAAGATGGTTCAGAGCCCCTGGGCTACCTCATATATTGGAAACGATATGATCTTGTAGTATGATTGCATCATGTGTCCATTGTGTGCGTAATCTATAATTTCCCGAGGATAAGTTTGTGTTTACTAAAAAATTAAAAATGAGGTAATTAAACTATCGGTTCAAATTATTTTCGTTAGCCGATTTCTACCGTATTCAGAAAAACACAATCGAATTCTATAATTTAAGATAGTCAATTTCTACCGTATCTAAAGGAATTCGGCCGAATTCTGAAATTTAAAATATCACATTTTATATAAGTTGTTCGAATATGATAAAATATATGCATAACTAAGGCAGGCCATTGTAAATCAGAGGTTTAGGTAAGCCTGCCAGAAAATATGCATGTGTAAATCAAACTTCAATGTGATGTACACATGTTTAATTTGGAGAATTTAACAAACACACAAAGTAGTAACTAAACGCCCATCTTATTTAATAAATTTAGCACTTTAAAGGTATCCAAAACTGATTCGATGCTTAGCATATCGTGATCGTACTCATGTAATTTAATAGTATAAATAAATGGTTTAGTATATAATGGTGTGCGAAAGTAAATTGAAATGAGAGAGAGAATCTGGCAAGGTCGTCCTCATCTGCTTAGTTAAGTGTGACCAATAAGAAAAAGCCATTCGATCATCCAAGGTGCAAGAACAGTATGTGCATTATTATAACGTGTTCATCTCCTGATTTATCATCTCACCTAATTTTTTGTTCATGTTCCCTCAACTGTGTTGTTACATTTGTGTTACAACAGTTGAAGCACAGTTCATGTGTGTGATACCTATGTTCCACTATTCTGATGCGGAAATAATATCATAAATGTGTGTTGCTTCGCTCTTGTATACATGCCGATGTGTAACGCATTTAATTTCTATCAAACTAATTCTCTAAAACAGGTTCAGAGTTGGATTCGAGTATGCCTAAGTTTAATTATCAAAAAGAATATAATGTATATTACTAGGAACTCGGTGGGGAGAACCGTCAAGTATACTTTTACTATAATTTGTGAAAAAAAAATATTAATTTAAAATTATTTATAATTTCAGTTTCGGAATAACTTTTGACTACCATCGAAATATTAAAACCGTAAATTATTGTGATTGTATACCACATTCGGCTTCTTTTTTCCTTTCGCACACTTGTAGGTACACCGGTACACATAGTGAATATTGAATACTAACTCTATACATGTTACGTATAATGCAATAAATTTGGGAAGTACTTTCCTTTCTATAATTGCACGCAGATATTGTTCATACTTGATCAACAATAAACAAATATTTGTGGGAAAAGCGACACACTAACCAAGTGGATTATTTTACTAATTAAACGCTGATCCTGAAACATATTTTGTAATGAAACAATATTTTTTATTCAGATATTGAACATGTTACAAATTGACATTTTTTTTTTTCTATTACAAGATTTCAAACAGCACTCTTCGGCTGCTTTTTTGCCTAACAATTAATATACATTTCTTCAACTTGCAACGTACTTAAATCACTACCATACCACCACCGCCTTCGCCACCGCTGCACCGCCGCTTTAATAACGTAATTAACCAAAACACATAATGTTAAACAACATTAATAATCCTTTGTTTCTTATTACACTCTAACCCTAATATCTCCATCTCCCTCGTTCTTTTTCCATTACAAAAACTAACTTCATTATTATTAACACCGGCAACTCCGGTAGCCGGTACCTTAAATATGTTAACACCGAACAACCTAACCATCTGAACCGGAGCTGCACCAACCGCTACTGAACCCGGGCCGGCTCTCTCTTTCCAATCAATGTAAAGCTGCTTATCCGGTCCGGTTGATCTTTGAAAACTAACAACATCACCGGCTTTTAATCCTTTCTCCTTAACAAACCGGCTCCAACCTTTAGTCAACACATAACTTTGACTACTATTCCAATATGAATAACGGAATCTCCATACTTTCCCAACAACATCTTCGAAATTTAACAAAACGCCTTTCGAAGTAGCTCCGTTTTGTAACGGGAAATGCTTCTCGGCGTGTTGTTTCGGTATCACTAGCCGATTTAATTTCCCAACATCGCTTGGTGTAACGGCCTTTTCGAATAAATGTTCACGCGCTCTAATAATTTTATCGCACAAGCCATTGTTACCCTGACTCCATTTTTGGAACCCGCAAGTGCGTTTGCTTTGCTCGAATTCGTCATTGTAGGTATGTTTTCGTAACATATCTACAATCTCGGCTTTTGAGTGAGAGTTGAGGAAGCTAGTTTCATCTTCGGTGTCTGATAATGGTTTAAAATTTGTCACGGCATCGCGGCCCCGAAAACGCTGGGCCGCGATGTCGTAAGCCTTAGCGGCTTCATGTTCCTCGTTGAATGTACCAAGCCAAACACGCTGGTGCTTCTCGTAGATTTGAGCACCCCAGCGACCGTTTGGCTGAGGAACAACTCCTTTGAATTTGGAGGAGGGGAGTTTACGTGACTCCGCTTCTAAACCGTTGTTATCGGAGTCGAGAATGACGCTTGTGCCACTGCCCATTCGGCATAGGCTTTCGGGGGAGTGTTTGATCGGTAAAGAAGTGAAAATTAAGGAAGGTGGTGATGAGGTTTGTGAGATTGGTATGGAGTCACTAGTTGTGCTTTGTTCATCTATGCAACTTCCGTCCATTTTTTTTGTTTTTGGTTTGGAAAAGAGAGAAGATATCAAGGAAATGAGTGAGTTTTGGTTTGGGCTGATGGTTGAATACGTGTAGATAAACATGTGTATATATAGGAAGTAATGTCTTGCCCTACGTTTTGGTTTAGGACATGTAGTACAATTGGAATAGTATTATAGTACTATTTAATACATGTTGATGTATTTGTATTATTTTAAGATTTAAGGATGTTGAGTTTGCATGTTTGAGATAGAACTGGAACTGGACTATCTATCTGTTTAGGCGGGTGGGTCAACCCGTGAGAGAAAGTAGGGAGGAAGATTCATTGGTGTGTGTTGGTAGTGTGTGAGAGATAAAATACAGTAATAGAGAAATGAAATACAAATGATAGAATTTGTGATGGGTGTTGTGGGCTGAGTATATGAAGTGGGGTAGGGAGATGAGGAAAAATTTAAGTAGATGGGGTTCACATGAGTGTGGACCTTTTATTATAGTCTTACCTATGTAAGTATGTATGCATTTCTTTATGAGTTTCAATTCATCCCCCTTAAGCTTTGCTGCTCAATCACTACCTGCTATATTTTCTTTTATTTATGCATATCTATCTATCCAAAAATTTTACTACCTCCGTCCCGTGAAATTATATACATTTGGATTGAACATGAATATTAAAAAAAAATATAATTTAATGATAAAAAGTAAGAAAAGTGGATAAAGTGGTGGGGTCAATCAATATTTAATATATAAAGTGAGTGTAGTGAAAAAAATAGTGGGTGTAATAAATTTTTATATTATAATTTTTTTACTATTTTTAATAATTTTTTAAATGTAAATGAATGGAACATTCAAAAATGAAAAGGACATATCTGAGAATTGAGATTTACGTATTAATGCATCTGTAAATGTACATGTACACTTATATTATATCCTTGTTCTATTTTGCTATGCCCATGCATTGTTTATGCAGTTCAAATTTCTGGGAAACTATTATTACACCTAATACTGTTTTTATTTTTTTTTGGTTGACATTTTCAATATGCATCTTTAGATGTTTTAACTATATAGTAATTAATTTTTTGACTAAATTAAAATTTTGATTATATATTATTATTTATGAAAAAAATTGAAACATAATAATTTTTAGTGTGTGATCAAAGAACATAAAAATGTGTGCTAAAAGTCAAAGCGTTAAACAAAAAAAACCTTAAGAAATATTTCACGTTAATGAAACGCAATATGAATTAAATATAAAAGACGTTCATATATTCTTATTATTCAAAATTGTATTGTTATTATCCTACCACATTTATTAATTATGTCCGTTTTAAAGTACTCGTTCATTTTTAACTTTTTTATGTCATCAAACTTTGACTGTATAGAAAAATCATTTTTTACAATAATAAAAAAACTGAAAAGTATATTTTACAGGAATTACTCATTCTTTTTATTAATTTTCAATATTTTTAAATTATAATATATATATATATATATATATATATATATATATATATTAGTCAAAGTTTAACTAATTTAGTAATCATTTGCAGCTGACATCTTCCTCATATATTTCTTATAAAGATACATACAATGATAAAATGGTAGTTGAGGGCCACCAGCAACCGTATGTCAGGGACGAATTTTGTAATACACTACGTTTCTACCGTTGAATGGAAGATCGAACGGCCTAGATTTAAAAAAAAAAATTACCATACTGCGGTATAATAGCGCAGTATAAGCAAATTACCTTTATACCTTCCAAGATGTACTGCGGTATTATTCTGCAGTACACGATTTGTTAATGAATATGGGTTATACCCAATTTGGATAATTAGGATTCATAATGGATCAGATTGAGTAATGTGAGTTGGTATGTTGAAATTGATGGTTCCATAAGGTTGTGGGTGAATTAACAAATGGAATTATGTGTGTTTTGTGGGTGGAGAATAGTTGGAGTTAGGAGAACCACCACATTGATTTTGTTCGTCGGTGGTGGCTGTTATGACTTGTTGGAGACGAGCAGAGAGGAGAGACGAAGAGAGTGAGAAGGGAGATTAGTCTGGGCGTGTTTCATGTGTGTTGGTTTCGTGTATGTATATATCGTGTGTGTCTGTGCATTCGGGTGTGTGGGTGGAAGAAGAGAGGGAGAGATTGAGAGAGGGATTAATGAGAGAGAAGTTGAAGGAAACAGAATCATACTGCGGTATAATATTGCAGTACGGGGTATTATACTGTGATATTATACCGCAGTATGAGAAATCAAAATTTTAAATCTAGACCATTCGATCTTCCATCCAACAACAAAAAAGTAGTGTATTACAAAACTCGTCCCTGGCAACCGTTTGCCAGGGACGGGGGCGTTGAGATATTATTGTGATATTGGGGAAACAGGTGAAGATAAGAATGGAAGCAAAAAACAACAAAATTACAGTGACAAGTGTTAAATGTTCAAGTTCGCAAGGATGGGCCAAAGGTTAAACAGGGATGGAATTACATAATGACAAGACTAGCTCCATCCAACAAAAACTTCCCATGAGTCTTTACTCAGATTAGCATCTTATTCCTCTTTATTTTTTAATCCTTCCTTTGTCTTTTTGGGGTAGGTTCATCTTCGCTGATTTTTCTGATGAAATAATATTCAATTTTCCCTGACAAAAGAAAACTTCTTGTTTTGCTTTTTTGGTAGCTCCGATTTGTGATGAAATAAAATTCAATTTCTATGACAAAAGAAACGCTGCTGTGCTCCTATAAATCATAGTCAGTGTAAGACTACTATTAACCAAGTGAAAGGTGACTTGATTAATTTATAAAGTTTTTTTCTACTATATACTCGTGAGGGCATAACAAATATAAAAATTAATAAATTTAAACTATTTTGATTAGTGTAACTTTTAACCCTGCAGAGGCCCGTCACTATTTAGAAAATGAACCAATTAAAATAAGTTAAACTTATAAATATTCATATTTATTGTGCGCTCATGATAGAGAATTCGATATATAAAATATTATATTAAAATTAAGTGTTATAAAAAGCGGAAATCGGACTTAATCAGTGGAGGCACCGTACAGGGATTAATCGAGTAATCGGAATGATTAATCGGGTCATTAATCGGAACTAATTTATTATTATTATATATATATATATATATATATATTAATATATGTAATTATTTTATTATTTTGATTATACATATACAATTATTATATATATTTATACAAATTAATTTAAAATATATAACATTATTAAAGTAAATGTAATTTTTAAGATCTAACTTATGAATTGAAGTCAATTATGAGATGAAAATTTAAGAAAGTTTATTATTTAACCATTTAAAATAGTAATTATGTATACGTGAATAACATTTTTCTTTTTTATTTTTCAAATTTAAAGTTTTTAATTTTTCTACAGTTTTTTAATTTTTAATCTCGATTAATCGCCGATTTTTAGAATACCATATGAAATAGGGTACAAAATTTTCAAAAAAATATCATATATCAATATAACGAGCCCATGTATTCACACAAATCATTCTAGTTAAATATATATCCTCATTTGTCATATTATTCTATGTAAATTTTTATATTTAATTTTATTCATGTCCACACTACTCAATTAATATATCTCAACTCCATACTACTCCCTCCGTTTCAAAATAGATGTCCAATTTTAAAAAATCGTACATATTAAAAAAAGTGAATATTTGGAACAATAAAATGTATTAATTACATTAAATGACTCTAATATATGGAATATAATTGATCTTCGAAATATAAATTTGAGATTAGTATAGTTAATTTTGGAAATGTAAATTTACATTGAAAGTTGAAGTAGACAACTAATTTGAAACAAATTTTTTCTTTCAAAGTGAACAGGCGAAAAGGAGGCGAAACGGAGGCAGTAATATATATCTGAAACTCCATACTTAATTGCCCAGTCTAAACGAGGGGACTAAGGGAGTGAGCGACTCAACTAACTAATTGTTGCCTGTTCCTTCCCTTTTTTTCTTTTTTTTACTGTGGCTTATAATTTTATAAAGTGAGAATTTATTCTAGGAAATTCTGGTGAGCCAAACCCAGAACCTTGGACGACAGAGAATAAGTCACCCAAGATCATTATTTAAAACTACTTCTATAAAATTATGTAATAACATGATTAATCTTGCCATAATCTTAAAAGACATTTAACTATTTTACTTGTGACAACAAAAAACAGTTAGTAGAATAACTCAATTTTAGCAGCTAAAAATAATTTTAGCCGTCTACTACATAATACATAGACCTCTAAAATTGCTTACCTAAAAAAGTCTTTAAAATTTGACTTATAAATTACTGATCCGAAGATTTTAAATTTTTTTTATTGGTGAAAATTAAATACTCCATATACTATCTCGACTCTCGAGTTCTCCACTATATTA
Organism: Anethum foeniculum; assembly: GCA_003724115.2. Taxonomy (NCBI): domain Eukaryota; kingdom Viridiplantae; phylum Streptophyta; class Magnoliopsida; order Apiales; family Apiaceae; genus Anethum; species Anethum foeniculum. The sequence goes on from PHNY01015294.1 coordinate 16,815, forward strand.
AAATTTAAAATAGATATCAAACGATTAATTTAGGGGTCGTTTGGTCAGGTTTTTCAGGTATGGATTTTATTCATTTCAAACCCTGATGTTTGATTACAAAATTTATTGCTCCAAACCCATACCTCAATCCCCACAATATGAATTTTTGATACTTAGGAGGGAGGTAAGTATGAAACATAGGTATCCGGAATTAAATATAATTAAATATATTTTCCATTTTGTATACAATTATATGTAAATATTTGACCCAAAATTAAATCAACAACTCAAAACTAGATTAAAATATAATTAAATTAATATTTTCCATTAATAAAAAAATAATAATTTAAAAATATTTAAATTTAATATATTTATTCCACCACTCAACCAAATACATAATATCAAGAAAGATACTTTAACCTCATACCATCTTAACTCGATTTCTCATTTCAACCCCATACCGCTCCCCGAACCAAATGACCTCTTATTGAGTTTCTTCCCAAATAATGGGAGTATAGAAGAGGCAGTATATTATTACTCCCTCTGTCCCATTATATTTTATACATTACTTTTTGACACGTTTTTTAAGACTCCTTTAAAGTATAGTTCCATAATTTTTTTTAAAATTTTTTTTCTTCTGAATAAAAGTTTAAATATTAAATTTTTATTCAGAAAAAAATTCTAAATAATTATTATGTAACTACATTTTACAGGAGTCTCCAAATACGTGCAAAGATTACATGTATACGTTGGGACGGAGGGTGTAGTATACTAGTGCCTGGTATAAAAAGGATGGGGATATTTATGACAATTCCCCTCCTGGACCTGGGGGAATATAAATTGTGTTCCATTTCTAATTGGAATCTCTTCCCATAACTAACTTGTTAATATGCAGTGTACTGATGTGCCTCAGATCTATTTTCTGTCATGGACCCCTGCTCCTACAGTTCTCTTCGCTAGGATAACAATGTTGAGCTGGCAGGCTAAAGCATCTATGTAAAATTATTTGTCTCTTTCATCATTCATGTACGTCTCGTTATTTTTGCGAACCAAACAAATATTTTTTATTTCTAGTCAACAAAAATTTGTGCATGAATTTAGGAATTTTTAACAGCTAATTGACCTGAGCATTCAAAATTTTATTTTTATTTGTATGTGCGTACAGTTTTAGTTCGACTGTTAAGGTAAATTAAAAAAAAATGCTTAGTTAAATAAGTGAAAATTCAAAATTCTTTTGTCTAATTTATAAGTCATTCTTGTAAGGTGTATTGGGGAATCTTGTGAAGCCCATTTCGAAACCGGAATGGTAATGAATATCACAAGAGCTTACATTTCACGACAAAAGATTGTTCAATAATATCGGGACATATACATCTTTAACCTTGATGAAATGAACCATGAACAATTTTTACGTGTATACTACCAATTTTAAGGAAGTTGGTGTCATTTGGATTGTTTTTGAAGCTTTTGTAATGAAAAATATTTATATTCAGTTTGTTAGGCGATCCGGAAATAATGTATTATTAGTTTAACTCGTTTATTTATTTTTCTACCATATTGTATCGTTAATTGAGGGTTTGTAGCGGATGTGTTTCAGTTATTTTGATAAAATTTTCTAAATTTTGTGTCAAAAAATATATTAGAAATCATCAAATTAAATTGGTAGAAATGTACTCATCTTTTTTGAAAGAATAAATATAAATTGTAATCTTAAATTCAAAAGAAATTTAATTATGTGACCCACTCAAGTAGAATTAAACAAGATTTTTACTGTTGGTTTAAAACAACGTTTACAACATTTAAAATAACCGACGGTCAAACTGAAAAATCAAATCTAAATCAAAGTTTAAATTAGTTTGTTTGTGAGAATATATAATCATATACGGAAAGATTGAAGAAGCTAAATAATTAGCTAACGGAAGTATGAAACACGTTTTACAAACCAGAAGAAAAAAATTTTGTCAAGAAATTTGAACTATATAATCTTAAAGCGGGGACTAAAGAGTAATCTTTTGATATAAAAAGTCACGCAGATTTAATCTCTAGTCGATTCATTCAAAATTGTAATAAATTATTCGTATACATGATTTTATTTTCTACGTTGCAATGATTAGGAGGATTCAAATAAATCTTATACCAATAAAAAATCAGGAATTATTTTAGAACCAATCAGAATTAAGGAATTAAATTCTGACCATGACCAATCATAACAAGATTAAAACTTACCTTATCCTATATTATAATACTCGAGTCTACCCAAGTATAGTTAAAACTCAGTTAACTAATCAGAAAATTATAAATTATTTTAGGACCAATCAGAAATTAGTTCTATATTTTAGACCAATCAAATTATAACAAAAATTTTCCATATTTAACATTCTCATCCTACAGTACTAACCATAGTTAGTTAATAATTATAATTCTAATTCTAATTTTGATACATTAATTAATTACTTTATTTAACATATTTATATATTACATATTTAAGAATTTTCCTTATTTAAGATTCTCATCCTACTATACTAACCATGGTTAGTTAATAATTCCAATTCTAATTCTAATTTGGATACATTAATTAATTACTTTATTTAACATATTTATATATTATATATTTTTTTGTGTCAAGAAATATTTATAATAAGTTACTATCAAAAATT
>PHNY01015307.1:10940-24315 GCA_003724115.2 Anethum foeniculum
TGAACATAATTTGGATCAAACTGGGTCCACCTCTAATTAGACATTAAAAAGTCCCAAAATAGATAAATAAAAAGGTAAAAAACAGGCAAAAATTGAACCAATATTATAATCTGATACTTAATATAGGAAATTTCCAAAATTCACTCATTTATCTCGGTATATAGTCTATATATATATATATATATATATATATATATATATATATATGATTATGCACAAAATAGGTCAGTTTCACTACTCTAAATGCAAAACTTATCTTATATTCACCTATTTCAACCATAGGATATATTTTAACTAGTTAATAACTAATTTGGGAGCTTGGATAAATATATATGTGTCATGCACCTAGATTTAACAAACTAATGGAAACAATTCCATCTTGAATGCCCCGCACTCTTGTATGTTTATATTAGCTGTATGATATAAACTAATAAAGGAAACAGAGACACCAGTGTATGACTCATAAACCACTACCACCACTATACTTGATCCTACATACTCTCAACTACATACATGACCGAGTGACACAAGACGAGATCAGGTGCTCAAATTATTAAAATAGAAAACACATAATTTTTTTTATAAAATTAGATTAAATTTCAACATTCTCCCCCATAATCTGAAATTTATTTGTCCAAATTCTTTACTCCCACATGGTTACCCATTCTCTCAAGTTTCATTGTCACCAGGGCCTTTGTCAAAATATCAGCTCGCTGTCCTTTCCAATTAACATGCTTTATAATAATCTCTCCCTCTATGCATTGCCTAATGAAATGACCGCGTATATCAATGTGTTTGCTCGTCCATGGAACACTGAATTCTTGGCCAAGTCTATGTCTCATTTGTTGTCAATATAGATGGTTACCGGCCGTACATATTCACCTGTTACCTGATTTAGAATGTTTCTAAGCCATATTCCTTGGCATGCCATTGTTGTTGCTGCCACAAACTCCGCCTCGCATGAGGACAAGGCCACACATCTTTTCTTTTGCGATATCCAAGTGATCATGCTTTCATTGAGGTAGAAAACCATGCCACTTCTGCTTTTCCTGTCATCCACATGGCGTGCCAAGTTGATGTCTGAATACCCAGTTAGTAAGTGATTTTCACTTCCCTTTGAATATACCACACCATAGTGAGTTGTACCCTTAAAATAGCAAAGGATTCTTTTTACCGCATTCAAGTGCAGCATGTTCATTCGGACACTTTACAAAACCAAGACTCTCAAGGAACTTATTTAGTTTTGAATACCAAGCACGAAGTGCATGTCTCAGTCCGTACAGGGCTTTTGATAATTTATACACAAGATGCTCCTTTCCCTCTTTTTCAAAACCCTCTAGCTGGCTCACGTATACTGGAGGGAGCAAAAGTCAAATTGTTTCAGTGGGAGTTACTGGAGCAAAAATCTTGTTAAAATCGGCCCCTTTTTCTTGAACATAACCTTTGGTGACGAGTCTTTCTTTATGCTTTATGATCTTTCCATCAGCATCTTTCTTGAACTTAAATATTTACTTAAGTACAATAACTTTATACCCCTTTGGAAACTCTATCAGGTGCCAAGTTTTATTCTTCTCGATTGATTCCATTTCTCTCTCCATAGCTTGCTTCCAGTCACTTTCCTTTGCATCCTGTCTGAAATTCGTTGGCTTGTCAACCCCCATTAGCAACAACTCTTCATTCATTTTGTATGGCTCTGTGTTGTCTTAGATGTCTGTCACAGACCCGAACCTCCTTGGTTGTTCACTATCATCATAGTTCTCACTACTAGGCAAGTTGTGGCGTGGAATTGTGATCAGATACTGTCTCTGTAATGCTTTCACCTCCTGAGTCGTGTTGACTCTCTTGTCTCTCCCCATGTACGTCACGAACTGTGACCATATTTTTTTCTCTTCAAAAAAGACATCTCTGCTTACAAGTACACGATTCTTCAGTAGATCATATAGGTGGTATGCCTTTGTTCCTGGTTCCTTTCCCAGATTTATGACCTTCATGCTTCTGTCATCTAGTTTCCTAGTTTGGCACCCTGGTATCTTCATGTGGGCCAGACATCGGAACACCCAGACATGCTCAATGTCGGGTTTCCCTTCAAATCATGTCTTATATGGGGTTTGCCCAGACAACGCCCTTGTTGGTAATATATTCAAAATATATACAGCATGTCTGATTGCCTCTCCCCATAGTTTTGAGGGCAACTTCATCTCCTTTAAACAACTGCGTGCAATCTTAACTACCGTTCTGTTCCGCCTCTCTACAACTCCATTTTAATGGGGGTGTATATGGAGATGTGAGGTGCCTAATTCCATTTTCTTCGCAGTATGCCTTAAATTCATTCAAGAAGAACTCACCTCCACGATCTGATCTGAAAACCTTAACTCTCTTACCTGGTTTGTTACTAACCATGGCATAAAAATTCTTAAACGTAGTCACCGCTTCATCTTTACTTTTCAGCGGATATGCCCATATGTACCTGCTGTAGTCATCCACCAACAGAAAAATTTATTTATTTCCTCCACTAGTTTTTGGTTAAAAAGGTCCATACATATCACCATGCACCAACTCTAATATCTTATCACCATTGTAATTAATTTGAGAGGGGAATTCTTTTCACGTCTGTTTTGCCATTAAACACCGCATACGTGTTTTGAGTGTGCAATCTTTGAAAAACCCCTTACCATGCGTGCTTTAGACATTAACTCCATGGTCTTGTAGTTTACATGTCTAAGGCATAGGTGCCAGAGATGTGCAACCTTACCAGAACGAGACAAAAGGCAACTTGATTTGAAAGTTTCAATTAACAACTTATACAATCTATTCAGTGATCTCTTAACCTTCATAAGTAACTTCTCATGTACATCAAATACCTGTAGATAGTTTCCTTTCAAGACTACTCTATATCCCCTTTCAGATATCTGCCCCAAACTAATATTATTACTATAAAGATTAGGAATGTAGTATACCTCATGTCGGACGCGTTTTTCCCCGTTTTTGCACATTAAGGTGGTCGTCCCTTTTCCTTTGATTTTTATTATTGAACCATCCCCAAATCTCACCAATCTAGTTATCCCTTCGTATAATTTTGTGAACTTCAACTTGTGTCCCATCATGTGATTACTTGTCCCATTATCAAGGTACCACAGGTTTAAATCAACTTATTTCTCTTCACTACTAGTTAGCAATGTCGGAACCACCTGCCTTTCATTCAACATCATCATATCACCTTCTTTTTTTATCACACTTTGGAAGTAACAATGCTGGTTCTTCATCCTCCACTTGATTCATGTTAACTTCCTGTCTTGGCTCTCTATTTCTTTTTGGTTTACGACACTCGGTTGCGTAGTGCCCAAAGAGGCTGCAATTGTAGTACCAGACTCTACTTTTGTCACGAACTCCCCGCCTTCTCTGATTCACCCTTATTTATGCGCCTTTGCCACTCCTCTCTAGTAAGCACTAATTTTTTATCTTCACTCTCCCTCCTGGACCATGTTTCTTCAGTTAAGAGAAGTTGTCCACCACTGGCCTCAGTTTGCCTTTCACCCTCTCTTCGTGTGCTTATAGAGATCTCATAGCTTGTTCCACAATCATATTATCCTGGTTTCCAAATTGTTCCAGTGTCGATGTGATTTGAAGAAACTTGGCTGGTACTACTTGAAGGAGTTTCTTCACCACATAGGACTCTTTCATTTGTTCTCCCAAGGCCTATATATTGGTTACAAGGCCATTCAACCTCATACAGAACTCTTCTATCTGTGCACTTTCTTTCATGATCAGCGATTCAAACTCAGTCTTCTTTCTTTGTACCTTAGCTGCTTTAACTTGTTCGGCTCCTCGGCACATTGTCTTGAGCGCATCCCAGGCCTGTTTGGCCGTCTTCTTTACTGCTAGAGCGACCTTGTATATCATGGTCAAAGCTACCTTATTCATTCTCTCTTCAATCACTGACTTGGGATCGTTAGGTTCTATTACATCCCACACCCCATGTGCGTGCATGAATACTTTCATTTCCCAAGCTGTGTAGTTTTCTTTTGCCAGCATTAGGTAGCTCAAACCAAGTGAGGCACTCTTCACTTTGTTAGTTTCTAACATCGTAATCTTTGTCATATACTTTAGCATTCACCTTTGTACCGGGCTCTGATACTAATTCTTGAATTCCCACCTGCACTCTTGTATGTTTATATTAGCACGTCCAAGACTTGCTTTTCATTATGATAAGCCAATACAGTATAAGAGACTCCACCAAACTAACATGCTAGAAAATAGGTACCGGAAAGCAAAGAATTCCAAACCACTACACTCGATCCAACATACTCTCATCTGCATACATGACCCAGTCACACACGACTAGATCAGCTGCTCAGATTATTAGACAAAATAAAAATACACAAAAATATTAATAACTAATATCAGATTAAATTCTAACATTCCAAACCTATACAATCACAAAACACCTAAATATCAGAAATCACAAGCTCAATTCACAAAAAAATTCACAATTAATTCAATCAAACACACCCTACAAGAAAAAAATGATCTGACAACTGTTTTTTACAGTTGTCTGACTTCAGTTATTTCCATTGACTATCCAAACACTCGTCTAATTAAATTTCAGACAACGCTTTTTAAATCTTTGTTAGAACGAGACAACATAAATTTTTTAGAACACTTGCTTAGATGCAAAAGAGACAACGGCTATGGAAGTACGAACCATTGTTGGAAACAATATAACACAACTGTTTTCTAAGTTCTGTGAAACTATACATAACAAAGGTCTATGTATATATCAATTTAAGAACCATTTTGGAAAATATTTTAAGCAACAGTTTACATTTTTTAAATCATTGTCTTTCTTCATTTCGCATAATGGTTCTTTCATTTAGTTTTTACAAGCCATTTTCGTATATTCTTACACACAACAGTTCTATTAAATTTGGATATTTGTAAGATATTGCTTATAACAATTGGTCTTATAAATACCGTTATTGGCTAAAAATAAACTGAACAATGGTTTTATATACCCAAAAAAGGTCTAGATAATGCTACAAGCACACAAAAACATCATCACAATTACAATAAATATCATCACCGACTAACTAAAATTCCACACCAACTAACTAACTCACCATATTCATTACTCGTGGTATTACTAATTCCAACATCCAATAAAACAATACCATTTTAAAGAATTTATAAAAATTTACCATCAATCTGGAATTTGAACTAAGTTATTTACAATGAAATGAAGAACAATCATACTTATGTTTTGCTAACCAAGACTTACGGAGGATAACTAGATATTAGAAAACTTGAAGAAAGTGATTTTATTCTCTTGCTCGCATGTACTTCAAAAATGCTTATAAAGCTTCAATAAATTTTATTGATACCCTTCATTCAAATTTTCAAGAAGTGCATTGCTCAATATGTTAAAAAAATTAAGATAGTTCATAACCGATCTAAATAAAGTATCCAAATAATTTAAAAATAACTGAAAGAAATTTATGTAGCAGGTCTTTGAGAGAGTCTATTTTTGTAGACTACTAGAAAATTAAAAACTAAAAGTCAAATTTATACATGATACAAGATAATATAATTTAAAGTTACATAAATGACTAGAATAAAACAGGTGATGAAAGGAATTTTGTTGATGTTCTGCAACAAAATGTGAGATGACATTCATATATGAAATGAACACAACTAATTTACAATTCAAAATTTTAACCTAAAAAATGGCCTTGTAGATGTCAAACCAGCATGTTCCTTTGACATGATACATGACCCCTAGACCTGATGATATTGCATTGTGCATAACGGGCTTTCGCCTTAGGTAGCCCAGACTATATAAATCAAATTAAGTGATGAGAACTCAAATTAGCTCATTTGTTATGCTAATCATTATGTCACAGTATAACTGATAAAATTTAAAAGCAAATTACACCATGTTAATGTAGCCACACTAAGTGCTTTCCAATTTTTTTTACTAAAATGGTCAGTAGCATATTGGCCAAGGTATCACACGCTCCAAATTCTAAGATGCAAAAGTAAATTGAATTTCATTCAACTTTTTTGGTTGTAGAGTTAAAAGTGCTCTCTTAAATGTTGGGATGGTCATTGGTTATTCACCAACATATTCTTCTACAATATAATTGGTTTAGGAGAATGAACTGATGAAGAGTGTACTCGGTTCATTCGGATGAAAAAGTCGATAATACAATATACCAAGTATCATAAGCATATGAAAAATAGTCTAAGAAGTATTTTCGCAAATACGTGTGATCTATTCATGTGGTTGTAGCAGCTTTGCATGAGCCTTGTCTACCAACTCCTTCCACTTGCGTGCTAATGTGTATAGGTCAACCTAAAAATACAGAGAGTCCACCATTCACATAATTTTCGAATTCTAAAAATCTATGAAGATATACAATTCAACAGTTTATATGAAGATTTACTGATCTTGTCAGCAACAGGAAGCATCAGGAAGCACAGGTGATCAACCCCCTTTAATAGCCATTCTAGCAGCTATGTAAATGCTCCTCTTTCCATCCCTACAACTTGAATGCACCATAGGAGGTGGTCGCTTTTGCTAGCATTTCCGTCATCAACACTCTTTTCAATTTTATCTATAAGTTTTTTTCAAATACAAAGTCCAGTTAGTTATATTTAAACTATTTACATATTTAGAAAATTAAATCTATGTAAGATTATTGAGTAACATACCAACTTTTTGGAATACTTAGAAAAAGAATAACCTACCAATTAATGCATAAATATAAACTAAATATTAACTTGAATAATCAAATAAAAAAGCTCTCAAGAACAAACAACAAATCCATCAAAGAATTCTTCAAGACACAAAATATATTAAACTACTTGGTCAATACCACATGACTACTACTTTCTTTATCATCTAATATAGTGTGAACAATTTTATTAATTTGAACTTCTGTTAAGGATGTTAAGGATGGACATATTGTCTTAGTACTGCACGAATACACCATAAATGGTTATACGATACTATGAACAATACGTATAGAAAATGCAAATAATTTATGATACAAACACACATATATAATACATATACTTGTAAGAAGATATACACACACATAGAAAATCACATATGTATGGTGATGTATAGTGACCTGAAGGACCGGGATCGGACCTGAAATCTAGAGATAAAAATTGCGTGATGGGATGTAAGAAGATAAGCTTTATCTGTCATCTGAGCTTTGAATTTCAATTTCTAAGTATCCTCTTTCCTTCACTTTCATGCTTGAGAAGTGAATTCACCTGTGGTTATTTGAGAAATAGACCAGATAGGGGGAGATAGTTAGGGTTTAAAAACATAAAAACCCCAGCCCATCACTCTACATACTTAATTGTACATACTTAATTAATGTGATTTTGAATAAATTAAGGTGAGAAACCCGAGATGGAAGAGTGAGGAGAGAGAGAAGTGACGGGAAGGGAGTCAAGGAGAGCTGAGAAACGGGGAAAGGTAGAGAACAAAAAATCTATTAATGTAGGTCAATGAAAATTGGAGTAGAGGGAAATGAAAATGTGGGTCAAACGGTGAAAAAGGGTAAACTATTTATATTTATTAATATATTTTTAGTTTTTATAATACATTATGTAATAAAGCTATTGAAATTTTTCTTAGTAACACACATATATATGTATAACAAATTTATATCTTAATATCCGTGAGGATCGATAGTTCGAAAAAAGGATTTTGTTCATGAGCAACGAATTTTATTCAGGGAAGTAGTAGTTTTACTGATTTTTTTTTATAAAGTTATGTAAAATTAATTTTAACTTTTTAATTATTCTTATACATGACTAAAATCAATATATCTTAACAACCATATGGTTTGATCATCCAAACAATCATTTTAAATTTTTTTAAAGCTAATTAGGAAAGACTCTCGTTTAGTAGATTAGCACTTTTACTAGGATTTTTCTTATAAATTCACGCAAGATAAATTTGAAATTTTTTATATTCTTTTGTATGACTATAGTCGATATATATGAAGATCTGTATAGTTGGGTCATCGAAAAATTATTTAAGAAAATTATCTTGTGAATCCGGATTGAATCTCGTGTTATAGAGTGGTACTTTTACTAGATTTTTCTAATTCTGTCATACAAGATGAATTTGAAATTTTATTTTTATTTTTTATATGAGTAAAATCGATATATCTTAACATCCATATGGTTGGATCATCAAAAAAATCATTTAAAAAATTTATCTTGTTAATCACGATCGAATTACGTGTTACGGAGTGGTATTTTTACCAGATTTTTCTATCTGTGTCATAGAAGATGAATTTGAAATTTTTTTTATAATTTTTTATATGACTAAAATAGATATATCTTAACATCCATATGGTTGGATTGTCAAAAAAATTATTTAAAAATTTTATCTTGTTAATCAGGATTGTATTTCGTGTTACAGATTCGTACTTTTACTAGATTTTTTTATTCCTGTCATGTAGAATGAATTTGAAGTTTTTTGAAATTTTTTTTGTATGACTAAAATCTGGTATGATCGTCAAAAATATTATTTAAACAATTCATCTTGTTAATTGTCAAAAAAATCATTTCAAAAATTTATCTTGTTAATCGGGAACAAATATCATGTTTGAGAGTATTACTTTTACTAAATTTTCTAATCCTATCATGCAAGATGAATTTGAAATTTTTTGATAATTTTTTTGTCTGACATATATATATATATATATATACATACACACATATATTTATATATACACACACACACATCCGTACGGTTGGATCGTCAAAAAATTTATTTAAAAAAATTATCTTGTTAATCGGGATTGAATCATGTGTTAGGGATTGGTACTTTTACTTAGATTTTTCATTTCCTGTCATACAAGATGAATTGGATTTTTTTTATAATTTTAAACATGACTAAAATCGATATATCTTAACATACATATAGTTGGATCGTCGAAAAAATCATTTAAAAAATTATCTTCTTATTCGGGGGTTGAATCTCGTGTTAGGGAGTTGTACTTTTACTAGATTTTTCTATTCCTGTCATGCAAGACTAATTTGAAATTTTTTTCTATTTTTTTTGTGTGACTAAAATCGATATAACTTAATATCTTTACGGTTAGATTGTCAAAAAAATCATTTAAAAAATTTATCTTATCAATTAGGAACAAATCTCATGTTTGGGAGTAGTACTTTTACTAGATTTTTTAACCCTGTCATGCAAGATGAATTTGAATTTTTTAACAATTTTTTTGTATGACAAAAATTGATATATATATAAAAATCAGTACGGTTGGATCGTCAAAAAATTTATTTAAAAGTTTATCTTGTTAATCAGGATCGAATCAACTGTTAGGGAGTGATACTTTTACTAGAATTTTCTATTCCTGTCATAAAAGATGAATTTGATTTTTTTTTTAATTTTTTTATTTGCCTAAATTCGATATATCTTAACATATTTAGGGTTGAATTGTCGAAAAAATTATTTAATAAAATTATCTTGTGAATCAGGATTGGATCTTGTGTTAGGGAGTGGTAGTTTTACTAGATTTTTCTATTATGTCATGCGAGATGAATTTGATATTTTTTTTATTTTTTTGTGTGACTGAAATTGATAAATCTTAACATCTGTACGGTTGGATCGTTGAAAAAATCATTTAAACCAAGTAAAATGACTATTCAGGATTCATATTTGAGTATTAGATGTTATACAACGGTTTATGCAAAATGCCATTGTGTAATACACTCACACAATCGATGGCTCTGATTTTGCCAACTGAAATAAATCAATGGCTCTCAATTCGCCAGCTCAGCAATCCAAGTGAAATATTTTTAACCAATCATGTTGTGCCACGATTTATTGTAAAGAGACAACAGTTTTTCTGTCAAAACTGTAAAACTATTCTTTGATACTTCTCCGTTGACTCCTTTACACAACAGACTCCATAAACAATTGTCTATATGTATGCTTGTTAACAATGGTATTTTCAAATTAGCCCAAAATCGTTGTCTTAAGCCCCTCAAAATTACCATTGTAACACTGATTTTCAAGCGTTGTGTTAAAGATTAAAAACAACATTGCAAATTGTCTGACCCGACAAGAAGACACCAAATAGACAAGACTTTCAAAAAATTGCTATAACCCTTGTTATAAAGAAATTCAGACAACAGATTTTGGGAGAAAAAAAAAATCACAGTTGTCTTCTAATTTTGAGCAACAATTTTTTTGTCCAATTGTGTTATAAGTGTTGTGTGATTGCAAATTTCTTGTAGTCAAAATATATAATAAATTGATCGATGCTGTAACAGAGATAGAGCCAGAGAGGAAAGGGATGGATGGAGAAAGAGAGAGGAAAGAGTTAGAGATAGAGGGGGAGAGAGAAGTGAGCAGAAATAGACTGGAAGAGATAAAGTGAACTAACCCTTGAATTTCTTCAATTTTAATGCTTAAACCCAACCCCAACTCATTGCCCTTCAAACCTAATTTGATTTTCCTTAATTTTCCGGCTCTAATGAGAGTGAGCAAGATTGAAATACTAGAAAGTAATTTCCTCCCATGAATTTCCCACTCTGATTTTGTTTGATATTTTCAATTCGCACTCTGTCGAAATGTTAGCCTTCTAACGAAAATATTAGGTGCCGATCCAATTGTTTGAGCACCCCATCCAATACCAATTAATTTGCATATTTTCAATTTTACAAATTTTATGATATATTTTAATTGCTTATTATAATTACAATTAACTTATTACTATAGTTAATTTATAAAATTTAAAAATATGAAAGATGTCATTTTCTATAAACAAACATTTTAAGTGATTTCAATCAAAATTAATTGATATATTAATTAAGTAAAATATAATAATTTTAAAATCAAATACAATATTTTACTATTTATTTTATTCAAATTAATTAGTTTTATAGATAAATTTAATTTTGGATTTTTTTTTTAAATTATTCATAGTATAGCAACATGTATCTATGTGTTGTTGTAGCTCTTTATGATGGTCCAAATTTCATATGTATTGGAACAGGCTTCATGACAATTTTTTGCAATAAGTCATGGTAGTATTTTATATTTATAAACAACACTCAATATAAAGTTTTTTTTCATGATTAATTAAATTATCCATAGCGTAATTGTATAACTAATTAATCATTTTCTATCCTTAACAATATAATTAGTTTCACTTTAATGACAGAATGATATGTGAAAACATCTAGCATAATTTGTTAGGTACTCCCTCCGTCCCACTAATATTTGCCATCAATCACGTATTTAGCAATCAATTAAAACTTACCAAATTAACCACAACTATTAACATATTTAGAAAAACTTAACATATTTAACAATTTTTTTGCTTTAATAAGGAATGTGGCCAAAAGTTTTGGGACAGACGAAAAAGGAATTGTGGCCAATATAAATGGGACGGAGGGAGTAATATATTATTGGTAGATTGTTAGCGAGTTTTGACAATTCATCTAATATAAATGCTATTAAGTTTGTTTTATGAATGAAGATATTCTTTACTCAGAGAATATTAAAAAATCAATCATGTATTTAGTTTTTCTAATGATTAAAAAATATGAATTCTATACTAACAAATGAGTAAAGATGTATTACTAAGAAAATAAATGAGTTATATTATTTTCTTAAGCGTGTAGCAATTTGGATGATTTCAAATTTGTTTGTTACTAATTTCATGCTTCATTATAGTAATTTCAATTATGCTTTGATTCATTTTAAATTAAATAAAGGTAATTAATTATAGTAAATAAATTAATATTAACCATCTATTTTCATTGTACATTAACTTAAAAGGACATATGAAAATATATACAAGTAAATATATTTAAAAAGCCTTTGAATTGATAAAATTTTCTAAACAATGTTCAAATTTAAATATTTTACATTTTAAAAATAACTTTAATTTTTTTTCACCATTATTAGTAAATCTAAGTTATTCATGACCCATGACAAGCTTAGCTGACTCATGGAACCGATTACTCATACATCACTGACCAATTTATCAAATTTTATTGGCATATATGTTCAAGGGATACAGTTTGCTAAAGACTAAAACAAATAAATACATTTCTGCATCTTATCTATATGATCATGAAATATTCACTCCTTTTAAAATACATATCCATTTTTAAAAGAAAATTTTGTTTCAATTTAGTTGTACTTCAACTTCCAATACAAATTTGTATTTTCAAAATAAACTCTACTTCACATATCTCCTATTTATATATTTGCAAGAACAATCTTACTCGACATATTGTTGTCAACTGATGCAATTAATTTAACAACTTCCACATTTTCTTAATATATGTAATTTTTTAAAAATGAACATATATTTTGAAACGGAGGGAATAATAATCACTAAAAAAATTGCAATCATATCAAAAGAAAGGAAAAATGACCAAGTATAAACATTCATTCTCAAAGGCAGACCACTTGGACCCCTTCCATCATAGCCTGCAGGCTTGCCTATAGTTTCCTTTGATCTCCATCCAAAGATTTTATCCTTTCATAAAAAATTAATGGAACAGTTTCTTCATTGTTTACTGTAAATATATATCAAATCACATATTAAATTCAAAATTAACAAAACCATCACCACCCTGGCACACCCCCAACACTTATAGAATCACCCAAATACAATAAATTTAACAAAAAATTAAATTATACTGTCCTTGCCAATACTAACAAGGGAACAACCAAATTATTCATACCAATCCACTAAAATTTTAACAAGAATCATCAATATCTAAAGGAGGATCAAAAAAGGTTTTAAAGTGAAATCATCAAAAATTTCAGATCTGAACCGAACACAAAGACAACACCAAAAAAACTTTAATCTAAATTGTTCAACTACCATAGAACGAGATTAGCAAATTGGAGAAGACCATGAAAAAAGGGATGGCAACCACATATGAAAAAGGAGAGAAATGAAGGCAGATCTACAATAGGAAGAGGGATAAGCTGTGGATTTATCATTTTGAGCATATTTCTAACCTTGAAAATCTTATCTTTTACGGATCTCATAACACACAAAACACAGAGGCCTCCCAAAACAAACAAGAAGGCCATAGAAGTAAACTATATATAGAGTCACGTACGGAAAGGACAGAAAAGTTGGGGAAGAAAGGAATAATAATATAACATGAGGGGGGATTTTTTTTATGAATATATATGGAACAATAGAGAAATGACTAGAATAGTCTGGAACATCCTCAATGAAAAAAAACTATCAATGATCTTAATGTCTTACTTTTTAATTATTTTAATATTAATTTTTTTAATATTTTTAATTTAGTTAAATAATAGGTGTAGAAATATTTTTGTTGTGTATGTGTATTACTT
>PHNY01015307.1:51318-72267 GCA_003724115.2 Anethum foeniculum
CACAAGTGTGCTGCCTCTTCCACCTGTTCTTCCTCCACCTCTACTTCTCACAGTTTGGTTAGTAGACTACAAAAGCACCACTAGAGCCAAGATCACCACCCTTATGACTTCCACATGTTTTTTCTCCCATATTTCCACAATTAGGAGCTTCATCATCATCTTTAGAAAGTGTAACTTGAGGAGTGCATTTAGATTTAATCACTTTCTCCCCCTTTTTGGCATCACCGCTAGGAATAATGGAGATTAGCAATTCCAAGGTGGTCAGCATCTCACTCAATTGTCTAGACCTCTTCTCTTGAGGTTTCTTGTTAGGTCTCAAATATACTGTAGGGGAGGGGGTGAATACAGTATTAAACAATCAAATCGAATTAACAAGTAAAAATGATGAACAGTTTTTAATATTGAGGAACAACAACTGTTACAAAGACAAAAGTACTCTCTCAAAGAATGTAAGAGTATTCTTGAGAGCTGCTAGGTTACACAAAATAATTAAGCAGTAATGGACACATATAGTGTTAACTTAATCTATGTTTATATAATACACAGTTACACAATTAATTACTAAGAATATAAGAATCAATTATGACTAGACAAAACATATCCTATAATTGATTGCTTCTCTTTCCATATGTTGAGTAACAGAATTATCCTTGCAATCTTCGAGATCTTCAATCAGATAAATCATATTCTTATATATTGCTTTAGTAAAGCCTGACAGATGGAAACTGATAATAAACACTGATATCAATCTGACAAACTCTAATGATAAACTCTGATTCGCCTAAGTACTAAATATTGATCATCAAATTATCTAACACTTCTAAATCATGTCCAGTCTCTCAGTGACAATCTTCCTCAACTTCAGCTCTTGTTTAGATATTACTGTATCAAATGTTTTATTACTAGAGTCAACCTCCTCTTGAGTCTTGAGTTGAGTTGAATGAAGAGATTTCATCATGATAGTAGAAGTTTTGAGATGTGCAGGAAGTTCAGGATTTTTAATGGAGTCTCAATTATAATCTAATGATCATGAGCAGTTTTATGAGATAAATTCAGTTCTGGATGTCTCCATTACCTCCATTCATCAGCTCTAAATTAAAAAGGTAATCTAGATAGTGCTCAGCTTGCCTTCTTTTTCTTTCTTCAACAGACATGTCATCAGGAAATAAAAGAGCAGTCAAGTCTTAATCAGCATACAGTCCCATATCTTTCCGTGTCACTTCATCTTTAACATCATAATTTAAAGTAGAATCTTCAAGCAATTCAATATGAGAACCAACATCTGAGTCATGCTCAGGATTAACCTCAGTAGCTCCATCCAGAATGTCCATCTCAATTCCTTCAGGATTAGATAAGAATTGAATGAACTCATCAGCAATTACTCATCCCTTGCTTGCAGTTCCTCTTCCTCTATAGCTACTGTAGCATCAGAATTTGAAGGTGTAACAGGGATATCAGTATTTGTTGGAATATCAGCATTTGGAGGGGAATGTTCTGCAACTTTTTCTTCAGTAGTAACAGGGTTTGTAGAAGACGGAATAGAAATAGTTTGAATGGACTACAGGAAAATATTAGTATTTATACCTGCAGGGATTATGTCAGCATTTACACTTGGTGCATCAGAGTTTGGTGACTTTGGTTGAACAGTCTGAGCATCAGAGCCCGTTCTTGGTATATTCTGAGCACCTACAAAGGTAAACATAGAACCACTTAGATATCTATATTGTTTTACAGTGGACTCACCACTTCTCACTCCATTCATCTCATAAGTTTTAAAAATCAGAGTTTCCTCACTAGGGTCAACTACACCCTTTCTCTCATCTACCTCTCCTTTTGCCATGTCAGGAGCCTGCCGAACATGCCAAAAGCTTGAGTCGAGCTCGCGCTGAACACGCCAAAAGCTAGGCTCGAGCTCGTTTTCTTAACGAAAATAAAAAACACATTTTTGTGTTCAAGCTCTAGTTCGAGTTCTTAAAGAGCAGAGCCGAACCGAGCCCTTAACGAGCCGAGCTCGAAGTTGTTCACGAAAAGCTCGATTCGTAAACAACTTTACTCATAACCACCTCTTTCTTCAACACACATGGGTCCACACAAATCAAAATGAACCGATTCTAACACTTCTTTAGCCCTATTACCCTTAGCCTTACAAGGCTTGTCGGTCATTTTCCCTTCCTAGTAGGGTACGCAAACTCGTAAATGTTCCACTATTAATGAGTTCAAAGGCCCATCAATTACCCGAATGCCTCCTCAAGTTAAAAAGACCTTCCACTGTGTATTTATGCCGACAATGATAGATTATTTATAATGTGTTTTATATAACTTTTTGTTATTAATTTTTATAGATATTTTGTGTATATATAAGACAATCAATAAATTATTTATTTGCAATAAAAATAATAATTCATTAATTCTAAGTTAGATAATAATACCGTTTAATTTAAAAATATATTTATAATTTATGAAAATATTCAAAGTAATAATTTATTAATATTTATTTTGTTATCAATATATGATAGACATATTGGATAGGACTGAGTATTATTCGATATGAGTGGTTTTCGAGGTTGAAACCCAACCAAACCGAAAATTTTGTTCAGACTCAAACAAAAAATTCAGTTACTCAAATAAAATATTCAGTTGAATTTTTTGGAGAAACAGACTTCGAACCTAATTATCCAATTTTTGTATAAATACAAATCAGAAATATAGAAACAGAAAATCTTGAAAAGTATAGTTCAAATGGGAATGGAAAATAATTGCATGCATTTCACGCGTTTTCTCTTTAGTTATATATTTTAAATAATTATAAAGTTAGAATAAATTTAAGAACATGAATAAAAAAGATTTTATCAAATCATACATAGTTTTTCGGGTTATATTGTCGATGCCTGTGTTGGATATTTGGATTACATGACCGTTTACAAAACAGCCTTCATCAATTTATTGTTTCTTTCCCTCTTCTACCGTATGCTTGTATCAAATCATCCCTAGACAAGCTGTCCCATGTAAATGTTTACTATATTACAAGCACCTATAACCTTCGCACACAAACATATATATTAAGGTGGTGTTCTTCGTCCATTTGAAAACATTGAATATGGTTTTGAAGGAGAAAACCGTTGAAAACAAAGTTAAATTTGCCCGTTTTGTGTTGACACCGGTAAAAATAGATCTATGCGGTGCCAGAGATTTTTACGTAACCATATTACGGAAATATGGTTCTATATGTATAGCATGTCTTGATCCTAAAAGTTCATTCTCAAACTTTAGTCTTTCTAAATTAGTTCGCTTAGCAGAATTGTACCCACTCGAATTTTCATCATCCCATATAATGGAGCTTAAAGAGGAATTAAAGACGTGAATTTCTGAAATGAGGATGAATGACACATTTTCTAAGTTGCACAATATGGGGGATCTTGCAAAAAAGATGGTTGAAATGGGTTATCACAAAATATTTCCGCTGGTATATCTTTTTTTTTTTTTTTTTTTTTGCGATACGCTAGTATATCTTTTAATATTGAGTTAATTTTAGTTTTGCCGGTTGCAACTGTTACAGTGGAACGAGCTATGAATATAATCAAGTCGAATTTGCGCAACAAAATGGGTGATGAGTTTCTCACAGATTGTCTAGTATGCTATATTGAAAAGGACCTCTGAAGTAATTATGTAGCATTTCCAAAATATGAAGACTCTCATTTTGCAAAGGTTACTCATTGAATATGGTATAATTTTTTTTTATCATTTACTGATTGTGATATTATATATTGATACTAATATGAAATTAGAGGTGTGATATTTTTGGTATATGTAATGTGGACCCCCTTGGAAAAAAGTTCCTGGCTCCGTCACTAGCTGGGAGGATATGCCAAGAAAGTGTGGTGATGACAGGCTATGTCATATTGCCGCAAGTGCATCCAATGCTCGGATATTATTGTGGTAGTAGTACCATCGACAGTTCAAGGGAACTTATGGGAGTGGTAACTACGAGGAATGTGAAAGGAAATCTATCAGAGACCAATGGTGCCGGAGAGTCTAGTTTTACGGGGGAAGTCTAGTTTTATGCCGGAGAGTGGCAGCTGTTGGAGGAGTTATACTGTTGGTGTGGTTCACATTGGGAGAATTGACGAAGATGCCCCTTGTGATTTTGTGGAAACTAATGGAAGTAACAAGAGTACAGCAAAATTCCTATAAATTAAAATTGTTTAAATTATTGAAATAAAATTTCTGCCTAGACGTATTAAAAAGATAGACCAATTCTGTTATTTTGATAAGATAACATAATAATTTTTATAAAGTTCTTATATAGATAGATTGTCCTAATTCTATGGTCATAATAATACTATGGTCATAAGTTATTAACTTTTTATAATCATAATTATATATTTATTATAACTTTTCATATATAATTTAAGTATATGTGTGCTTTTTTATTAAAAAAACTCTTTCAAATTTTTAGTATTTAACGATTTTACTTTTAACATACATTTTTAGGTGTTTTAATCATATAGCTAAAATTAATATTTTTTTTAAACTTTTTTACTAAATGAAAATATACAATCAAAATTTTAATTCATAAAAAAAATTTAAAAAATATTAATTTTTGCTACACAAAGAACTTAAATGTGTATAAAACATGAAGTGTAAAATAATGAAAAAGCAAGGAAGTATATTACTTAAATGATGGAATAAACATAGTTTACAGGAGATCACATAATTCATGAGATCACATAACTGCGTCTGTGTAAAAGAAATTAAACAAATTTTTTGAGTTTTGCATTGAATGTGTATCAAATGTAAAGTGTAAAATAATAAAGAAGAGAGGAGTATCTAATTGAAAGTGATTTCTAATATTACTTAAATGATAAAATATATAACTACTTTGATTTTTATGTACATATACATGTTCAAATATAGTTTCTGCAGAAAAGAAACTAAACAAACTTTTTGAGTTTTGCATTAAAAATCTAGATAATCACGTCCTTTGCATTTCAACCGGCCATATCATGCAAGCAGAACGTAAAACGAACATAAGATATGAAATCCCAAATGCTTTTGCAAGCAGAACGTAAAACGAACATAAGATATGAAATCCCAAGTGCTTAATATATAATTTGTGTGTTCCTAGGTGACTGGTTTAGTGAGGGAAGAGTCTGAATTATATAATAAATGGGAAGAAACTAAAGTGAAGATGTCATATTTTTATCCAAAAGCATCCACAATTATACATGTTTAACAAAGCTATAAAGTTTATCCTTTATTTAGTTTCATGGATCAACTAATATAATTAGTTGAAAAAATTTATTGTGTCCCTAAACAATTTCATATATTTTTGGGAATTTGTGTAATATGTCCTAATTTAATGAGTCATTTTATTAATATATTCTTTTTTATTCAATATTTATAAATATGTTCTAGGCTTTAATTTTAACTAGCATATAACTCATATAAATATAATTAAGTTGTAAAAATAATAAATATTTACTAAATATTACTCAAATAAGTAGATTGATAAGTTAGTTAGGTTTTTGTTGGAATAATTAAGCTCATTTATTCAATAATTATTTAATGTTTGTTTTGATATTTTATTTATGTTTTGTTGCCAGTTCAGACGTGGACTTAGTAGTCAACCAAGTGGAGTCTTAGTAGAAGTCTTGAGAAAGTCTCGTAGTTCGGTCTTCCTTGTTTTTTTGCCTCAGTTTACTATTTCAGTTGTATTAAGTATTGTATTGTTTCCATTCAGGGAATAAGATCAGTTGAGTTCAAGCGTACCTATCTTCCTGTCTAAATTGTAAAACATACACACACACGTGTATATATTCTTGTTCACAATAATCTGGCATCAGAGCCCGGCAGCCAAGCAAATTAAAGGAAGGTATAGTCAATTTGACTTATCCCATGCTGACAAGGGGTAACTATACAGCGTGAGCGTTAAAGATGAAAGTGTTCATGCAAGCATACGGCGTCTGGAGTGCAGTGGAGTCAAAGGATGATAAGGTGAAGGTTGAAGAGAGAATAGATAAGATCGCACTTGCCGCGATATATCAAGCCACACCTAAAGACATCTCTCCTATCTGTTGCTGCTGAGAAAGAAACAACCAAGGACGCCTGGGAAGCCATTAAAACCTTGTGTCTAGGAGCAGAAAGAGTGAAGAATGCGAGAGTTCAGACTCTCAAAACTGAGTTCGAGACAATGTGTATGAAGGATACAGAATCATTAGATGATTTCTGTATGAAACTAAATTAGTTAGTTACAAATATACAGGCTCTTGGAGAGACCGTAGAGGAGGCATATGTAGTGAAAAAACTTCTTAGAGCTGTACCGTCAAAATTCTTACAGATAGCATCCACCATTGAGTAATTTGAGAATCTAGAAAGCATGACGGTTGAGGAAACGGTCGTGGCTCTTAAAGCTCATGTGGAAAGACTACGAGGTCAAGAGGAGACCAGTGGAGGGAAATTGATGCTCACTGAAGGGGAATGGAGAAAGAAAGAAATTGAAGCAAACAAATTGCTACTTACGAGAGAAGAGTGGATCAAGCGGGAAAATAAAGGAGGAGCAGAATGTGGGCAACGATTTAGAGCAGGGAAGGACAGTGGTCGACAAGTGCGAGACAAAAGCAGGGTTAGGTGCTTTAACTGTCAACTGTATGGGCATTATGCGGCGGAGTGCCATAAACCTTGACGTGATAGGGATCAAAAGGAGGAGGTCAATATAGCTCAGATTGACGATGAACCAGCGTTGTTGTTAACAGAGTGTGATAAGGAGAAATCAGATATGATGTTACTGAATGAAGAAAAGATAGCACAAAGGCTGAGCTCTGTTCACGAGGCTATACAATGTGACTCAAACTTGTGGTACTTGGACAAAGGAGCAAGTAACCACATGACGGGTAAAAGGTCAAAGTTCAAGGAATTAGATGATAAAATATCTGGACAAGTCAAATTCGGTGATGGTTCAATAGTTCACATTGAAGGAAAATTAAGCATAGTACTGCACTGCAAGAACGGGGAGGAGCTTATCCCAAACGAGGTATATTATATCCTAACCATAGTGGAAATGGCTTGAAGCTTTCTGGAAAGAGAAACAATTGCCTTCAAAGTTCTGGGGTGAAGCTATTCGCCACTCTGTATACATACTCAACAGGTTACTAATAAGGGCAATCTCAGGTGTGACTCCTTATGAAGCTTGGTCGGGTTATAAACTACAAATTGGACACATTGTTTTTGGATGTGTTGCTTACATAAAAATACCAAGTATCTACACAAAGAAACTGGATGATCGAAGTAAACCAGTGATACATCTCGGTAAGGAGCCCGGTACGAAAGCTTACAGGCTGTATGATCCAGTGTCCAACTCAATCCATGTAAGTCGAGACTTGGTGTTTGAGGAATCCAAGGCTTGGTCTTGGGAAAAACACAAGGAACTGCAGACGGCCAGATTTGAAAATGTTACTGTTGAGAGCCTCCAAATGACTCAACCGGCTGAACAATCAAGTGGAGAGGGAACTGATACACCTCAGGGTAGAAACTCGGGAAATGCAATTGAGCATACAGAAGAAGCATAAAGTTCCCAGTCATATGTGGGGAACTCGGACTCTGAAACAAGAAGCGAGGCTAGGAATTGCAGGTCACTGAGTGATATTTATGCTGATATGGAGGAAATTGAGTTAGATAATGAGCTGTATCTCATGGGCATAGATGAACCAACATGTTATAAACAAGCAGCAAAAGATGCAAAATTGAGGCGAGCTATGAGAAACGAGATAGAGGCAGTAGAAAAAAATAAGACGTGGGAACTAACAAAATTGTCTATTGGATACAGGGCCATATGTTTGAAGTGGATATATAAATTGAAAAGGGATGCTAGCGGAAAGATTGTCAAGTACAAAGCCAGGATCGTTGTTAAGGGGTATGTTCAAAAACAAAGCATCGATTCGATGAAATATTTTCCCCTATGACTCGACTTGAAACCATGCGTTTATTGCTTGTTTTGGCTGCAAAGAATATATGGGAGGTGCATTACCTTGATGTGAAAATGGCTTTTCTAGAACGGAGAAATTTTTGAAGAAGTATATGTCACTCAACCGGAGGGTTTTGAAACAAAGGGCAAGGAGCACTTGGTGTACAGATTATTAAAAGCCCTATATGGACTAATTCAAGAGCCCCGAGCATGGTACACAAAGTTGAACAAATGCCTAGAAGTGCTTCGTTTTGAGAGGTGTCAATATGAACACGCTGTGTATACTAAAAGGGGGGAAGTGATCATCTGATTGTAGGTGTCTATGTAGACGATCTGTTAGTAACTGGTACAAGTATGATAGTGATTCAGGATTTCAAAACAAAGATGAAAGGAATATTTGAAATGAATGATATGGGAAATCTGTCCTACTACTTGGGAATTGAGGTTGAACAAGGAGCTGGGTACATCAAGTTGAAGCAAGTAGCGTATGCTACCAAAATTCTGGAGAAAGCAGGTTTAGCAGACTGCAACCCAACAAAATTCCAAATGAACCCAAAGGAATCCATCACAAAAGATGAAGGGGGAAGGCCTGTAGACTCGACTCTATTCAAAAGTATCGTGGGTGGTTTACGTTACCTCGTTCACACGAGGCCAAATATTGCCTATCCAGTCAGGATAGTGAGCAGATTTATGGAGAAGCCCACAATGATGCACATGAATGCAGAAAAGAGGATCCTGTGATATATAAAGGGTACTGTTGATTACGGTGTACTCTATACAAAGGATGGTGGAAACAACTTTCTAAAAGGTTATTCCGATAGTGACATATATGAGAGGTTTTGTTGAAGATAGAAGAAGCACTAGAGGCATGGCATTCTACTTAAACTAATGTCTGGTGACTTGGGTATCCCAAAAACAACGGTGCGTTGCTCTGTCATCTTGCGAGGCGGAATTTATGGCAGCAACTGCTGCTGCTTGTCAGGCCATCTGGCTTCAAAATCTGTTAACACGGGTGACAGGAAACTACGTTAGCCCAGTGGTCATTTCATAGACAACAAATTGATAATTGACTTAGCGAAAAATCCTGTGTTTCATGGCAGAAGCAAACATATAGATATTCGCTACCACTTCATCCGTGAGTGCATTGAAATGGGAGAAATAGTTTTAAAGCATGTGAGTACTGATAACCAACATGCTGATGTGTCAACCAAGGCACTTACTACTGTCAAATTTGAAAGAATGCGGAAATTGTTGGGAGTGACATAGTTGAATAAATGAGCTTGAATTAAGGGGGCAATTGTTGGAATAATTAAGCTCATTTATTTATTGTTTGTATTGATATTTTATTTATGTTTTGGTGGACTTAGTAGTCAAGCAAGTAGAGTCTTAGTAGGAGTCTTGAGAAAGAGTCTGGTAGTTCAGTCATGTTAGGAGAGTTAGTTGCATTCCCTGGTAGTTCAGTGAATAAGATAAGTTGAGTTCAAGCATACATATCTTGCTTCTAAACTGTAAAACACACACATATATATCTTGGTGTTCACAATAGTTTTAACTTTTAATTGATCACTCTTTCTCACACACATTACCCCAACAAGTTTCAGTTCAGTTGGAGTTTAATTATACTAGTACACATTATGTCTTTAATTATACTTAGTACACATTGTGTCTTGATTAGAAGCGATAGTTTTTGTTTTGTAGCTTTTGTATTTACATCATTCTCAATTTTTGTTTTGTAGCTTTTATATTTATATCATTCACATCACCTGTGAAATAATGTAGTAAAAGTATGGAATTTTGACTAACAGCTTAAAGCTTCTCTTCTATTTTAGTTTATCATATTTTTTCTGGGGATGTAGTTTGATGTTGTTGGTCTATTAGTCCTCCAGTGTTTTGTTCTATGCCTTTTGAGCAAATTTAAATCTTGCTTATTAATACATTATTGATTTATCAAAAAAATATAAGTGAATTCTAAAAGCTAAAAAGGTAGGGATAAAAAAGTACATTAAAAGATCTGTAGCAGTAAAGTTGACCATGATTAAATTTATTATACAGAAATTTTAATTTAGGATATATTTGTAATTAAAATTGAAAATGAGACATATTTGCAAACCACTTTTTAAAATGGGACATATTAGAAAAAAAATCCTAAATTTTGTGATATTAAATATATAGTTTGATATATTCGAACTTGATTATACATACATGTACCAAACCATAAATTTTGTGACATTAAATACATAGTTGGATATTTGCGAACTTGATTATACATATATGTACTGTTATAGATAATTGATATTTGTTAGTTTTCTTAAAAATTTTAGTCTAAATGAAATTATAAATATGTGATTGGTGAAATTTTAGATTATAGAATTGAGATTAGGGAACTCTGAAATTAAAAATTCAAATTCAATTGAATTGTTAAGGTCATGTTTTTTCAGAGAAGTTCTTTCTTTTTCTAAAGTCTTTGTACCCCCATTTTTTTTTAAGTTTTTCACCTTTAAAGCTGCCAGTTGCTTCATCTGTTCAGTTTACATGTGGTATTATCAGAGTCATCATGAGTAATTGATGGCTAAGTATTAGACTTTGCAACCATGCCTTTTCTTTGGAATGGCTTCTCTTTATAGCTTTATGTTTTGTTACTATTTCTACGACCTTAAAGCAACCGTCCTTCATTTGCTTCCTTTCCTTTTGCTCCTTTGCTCAATCTAAAGTTCATGAGTTTTGAGCATCCCATATATTTCATCTAGAGATATATGTTCAAGATCATGTTTGTCTCTAATGCTTATTGATTTCAGATCCCACTTTTCACGAAATGCAAGGAGGAACTTCATGTTTGAATCTTCAAGATCATATATTTTATCAACCAATGATAGATCATTTAATAGTTTCATAAAGCTATCATATATTTCAGTTAAAGACTCATCAGCCTTTGAGTCAAAATGCTCATTCTCATTTGTCAGTATAGTCCTCTTATTTTTCTCAATGACCTTTGTTCCTTGGCAATTTACCATTAAAGCATCCCATATCTCCTTTGCAGTTTTGCATCCAATAACCTTATCGGACATAACATTATCCAAATTGCTCTGCAAAAGATGTCCCACATTTGCATATTTCATAATAGAAGATTGATCTTCAGGAGTATAGTCTTTCTTCTACTTAGGAACAACAACAGACAAATTTGTAGGTTTAGGGCACCATCATAAATTCTGTCAAGGTATTCAGGATATGTGGCTTCTAAGAACATAACCATCTTTACCTTCCAAGTAGAGTAATTACTTGCCTTCAGCAAAGGAACCAATAGCTTCATATCTGCTAGTAATATTCATGGTAGATTGATTTTGTGTTTTTTTCTTAGTCATGATTGTTGTTTTATTTGGATCTTAACTGTTTGTTTTAATATATTGACTCTGATACCAATTGTTTGGCCTTAATTACACTTTAGAGGGGGTGAATACAGTATAAAACAATCAAATCGACTTATAACACAAGATATGAAGAACAATTCTTGTATTGATGAATAAAAATGGTTTACTGAATACAAAGTCCCCTGTCAAACGATGAACATATATCCTTTAGAGCTGCTAAGTTACAAGAATGATAATAATAATGAACAACACATATAGTGTAAACCTAATATGTGTTTATATGTTACACAGCTTAACTATTAATTACAAAAATTAATTACAGTGCATCTTGTAATTGACAGCAACTAATTACTGAAGTTGTAGAACGGATGTATATCTACAAAGTTTATCTTTTTAGGCAGAATAAATCTTCTCCTGATTTATATTGTAGAAGATTCTGACATATAAAAGCTGATGACAAATACTAATATGTAAATACAGATGATGTCATCTTGTCAAATGTTGATAGAAGATAAACTCAAATATTCTCTAAGATAAATGCTGATAAGCATATTCCGATAATAAATACTAACAACATCAAATATATCTAACAATAATCATAATCATTCATAAACAACACATGTCCATTTCCATACTCAATCCATCACAACATAACCGTTAATGATCATAAATATCATACAATACAACTCATTATATATAGAAATGCCATCTCAAAACACGAAACAACTAACCATGATTTACATATTAAAAATCATAAAACTGAACCCAACACTAAAAAATCGAACCAAAAATTCTAAAAAGAACAATCTTCAAAGTCACTTGAAAAATTTAAACAAACTAATAAACTCAATTTATTCGTACATCAAGCCATATAATGAATTAAAACTTAAAATCGAACAATCATTATAAAAAACAAACCAAAATTTTAAAATTCTGAAAAATGACATTATCAACATGCATGGACTAAAACACCGTTTTTATGAAGTTTAGGACTCAGTCAAGCATTATAGCCCACCACTAGTTTCCCAAAGTTCATTACGGGTGACGGAAAAAATCGGGCGATGCCCCCAAATGGGGTTTTCACTCGATTTTCTACTGATAATCAACCATACAATCGAATAACTAACTCAATTATCATATAAACTAATCATTCCTCCAAAAATTTGAAAACCTATCAAATTGGGGTTCGAAAATCTTGAAGAATAAATAAAAATATGCTACATGCAAAGCATTTTCATACTCAGAATCAAAAATAAGACTGAAAACAAAAATTAGTTTCAAAAAAAGAATATATGGGATAGTGAAAGAGACACGACGGTAAAGGGTAGAATTTAGGATTCAAAAGATTAAATTTGTTTCATTTTCTTTAGATTTTATCAAGTTGAAAGCCATTTGTAAAATTTGAAATATTTTAGAAATGGGATAAAAAAATAAAATTTCATTAACAAAATAAAGATCATGAAACAATCTATTACCCAACATTTTAAAAATAATTTTTGGCCTTATAAATAATGGAATACAGATTTTACAAGATTTATGATAGTAAGTCCAATTATGTTTATAAAATCATCTAAAAATACAAAAATATTTAAAAAAAACTAAAATAATATTTTAAATAGACTATAAAAGTGTTCTAGAAATAAAAAAGCAACTTTCATGATTTTTACACATACCAATAATTTTATAAAAATGTTTTACTGTTGCAAAAAGGCTATTTTGACATAAAAATCATTTTAAAAATCATATAAACAATATGACGTGACTAAACGGATAGATAACAATCACCTAAGCATGTAATCATCATATTAACATTATTTCTTATCCACATATCATATAACATCTTTTCCAAACAAACTCGATTATTTTATTAATAAAAATATGAAATACAATACACGAATTTCCGGCATATTATATAATAATATCTTTAATCTATTATTACAACTACTTGACGAAGTCTCAGTTCTTTGTCGTCATACTCAAGCTTACAACCTTAATGCAAGAGTCCGTATCGCAACAAGTAGTAAATAAGTTCGTTCCCACATAGACTATTAATAAGCTACTAAATACCAATTACTACTTTTCTTTCAATTCGAGTCTAATAAAAATCAAGATATTGTTTACTAAATTATCACTAAATAATTAAACTAACACAAGATATTGAATAACAAATTCCAAAAGAATAAAAACTAGGCCTTTAACTTCATCTTATGCTCTTCCACAAGCTTCTTCTTTAAGCTCTGTTCTTGTGGTCTAATTGCTAGTCTAAGACAATCATGTATTCACAAGGACCTTCTGAATCTCAAGTGACTCTAATTTATGCAATAACCCCCATATTCCTATGAAGAATTTAGACGCATAAACAGCATTAAGTTTCGTCATAATCGAACTTCTTAGGGTGTTTAGGTGTATTCCTATCTTAACCTCAAATTAATATAAATATTAATCCTAAGATATATTGATTGGGTCTAACTTTAAGGTTTCTTTTCCAAGTCCGCCTAAATTACGAAGTCAATCTCAAAGGTGATCAATCTTTGAGAAGTATTAAACACAAATCAACATAAACAACTAATACGATCACAAAAACAGAGAGAAAAGAATACTAACAAAAGAATCCATTAAAGGCGTAGAGAGAAAATTAGTTCATCATCTCAAAAGAAACCAATACACAAGAGCATGTAAACATGATATAAAAGTAAGGAAAAAAGATGAAATATGTATTAGGCGCAATCTCTTCTTCCCAAACTTTTCCTCTATTTTCCTACTCTAGCAATGATATAATACCTAATAATCAGATCTGATATATATATAGATCTAAATTATGTGTTTTCTAATGATGTGAGGAAAGTACAAATACTTTTCCTAAACTGATTCTGATTTCCAAGGTAAATTTGTAACTGCCTTTTCTTCAGTAAGTCTGGACCATTCCAGTTGTAATTTGATCTCTGGACTACTTTAGAATGAAAGAGAATCTCGTTATCTTCGCGTGGGCTGTTAAATCGTCACATCTAGAACTCAAGATATGGCCCTAGCAATATAATACGCGCGTGCAGTCCAACAAATCCGAATTTCCTTCTAATAAATCTTCAATTCATCTTTTAATTCTCCAATCCTTCCATGGTTTGGATTTATTACTTCCTAAAATAAAACATTAAAACTTATTTAATTAAAATCCAATTAATGCAAAATATAACAAATATGAGGAATAAAATCATATAATATATATATAAATATATACTCTATCAAATATCCCCACACTTAGCCTTTTGCACTTCCTCGGGCAAAGAAAGAATTAAAAATATCTTAACTAACTAATTCGAGTTACGTAGATGACATGATTGAATTATGCATTGTAACAAGCCGTTAAACCCCTTGGCAGCCCTAGTAGGACCAGTTTTGTCTCGTGAGGGTTTATAGATATACCCACAAAATCAAATATTTTCAATCACCAAGTCTCTCAAACATGCAACATATCATAGTACTCCACAAATTGTAAACCTCAATCACAAAACAACCCGAAAGTATCTGAAAGTACAAGTACTCTCACTTTAAGCATCACTGACACAAAACAACCCAAGTATGCACACAATGTCTTGATAGACAAAAGTATCATGAAATAGACATCAAAGTCGTAATCAGCAAGTAAGCATGATATGGATAGAAATCTCACATGACTCTCAACTCACACAAGTGTATAGGTGTAAGTGTTTCACTCAAATTCAATCAATGTAAATGTGCCACCATATGCTTCGTTGTCCACCAAATCTCAACTACTTTGTATATATGCATACATGAATCAGAAGGTCTTTGTTAAAGGTTGTAACGAGGCTTACGTACCGGTGGGATATCAAGGAAATAGGCTAACAAGTGGCTAAACTTGATAAACCAATAGAGCATAGTGTTAACTTCTAAATAAAGCACCCAACATGAAAATTAGATCATGTAAAAGATGATTAATCTCTCACAAGCATTAAACTTCAAAGCACTATAACCCATGTACTTCCCCACCAAGCAATGAACACAAACTTGATCTTCTTCTTCTTGTTTTTTTTTTTTTTTTTGCAAAGTCAAGTCATTCTCCACTAATCAAGGGCAGTGAAAAGTCACCAAGAAAATGCACTTAATACCAGCACATTCATGGATCGTCCCTTTCATACGACATTGCAATTGCCACCCATTGATCTCAAAGGAGTACTTGATATCATTTTTTCTTCCTTTTTTTTCCTTTTCTTTTTCAAGATCAAGTATATTAATTCTCACCAAAATGTATCACCTTAACTAAAGAAATCCCCACACTTAATATTCACCAACCCATCAATTGAATCAATATGCTTTACCAGTAAATCAAGACAAGAACAAATATGTAGGCTCAAGAATTTTAGATCGGTGATATGCGAAAGAAAAGGATAAAAGCTCAAGTGGGTTCACTGAGGATAAATTTCTCATGGTTACTGTTTAGGTAAATGAGGTTAATCCTAGTGCCTTTATCATATTCATGCACACATAGTCTCAAAACGGTTTAAAACAAGTTCTTGAGCAACATGCAATGATGAACAACACACAAGAAAGGAAATGGATTGATATAAAATATATCAGTCATATATTACGCGCAAATCCTCACAAGGCGAAAGCATGCTCAACTCACTAAAATTGACTAAGAAACATCTCAAGTTTTTAAATTTTTGCAAGCACACACAAGAAATTATCAAGCATCGAATGATTTGTCATGAATAGCACACACAGAATTAATCATGCAAAATTAATCTACACAATGGGTACTTATCTATGCTAACATGCTCTTGAGACAAGGTAATTATATACAAAAAGTTTTTGATTTTTTAATTTATTTGTATTTTATAATATATATTTTTTTTGGATTTTTTAAGTAAAATTGAGAATGCATGTCCACACTTAAGTGGTTCATTGTCCTCAATGAACAAATATGGAAAAGAAAGGAAAAAAAATTACTACAAATATTAAAATAGCATATAGCATAATAATAAATAATAGTAATAATAACTAAAAAAATTCTAAAAATATAAATAGAAAATAATATAAAATATATATATACAAAGAAAAGTAAGAAATACTCCGCTAGTGCTTACGCACGACGTCCTGGTGCAAAAAGAATTATGAAAGGGTGACTCCAACACTTGAATTTGAGTCCAGCTTCATTATATATGCATAGTAGTGCATACCCAAAAGTATTCCTGAAACACTTCAAATAACATACTAGAACAAAACTAGAAAGCCTCATAGAAAATGATGTTATGATGAAATTTATAAAAAAAAAATAGACATCGTGTTGGCAATGAGGAAAACATACTAAGGACCATCAAAGTCGATCCTTTAAATATCAGGATGACAAGAAGTTCAAACCTAATAAGAAGAACAACTGTATAATGCAAGATCTATGAATACCCCTTGAGAACTGTCCATAATGAAACCGTTGTCATTAGATTACTTAGAGAAGAGTACAAAGTGCAAAGAGTACTTGTTGATAATGGATCATTGGTCAAGATACTATTTTAGCATACTCTCAACCAAATGCAACTTGGGAGGGCTAGGATAAATCAATACAATTAAGACCCATTATATAAGTTTGACTATAACATTACAGATCCAGGGAACCCTTTACTTGCTAGTCATATTTAGAAAAAAATTGAAAGTCATTACCACCATAGTGAGATTATATGTCATTAATGTCCCATCCTTTTATGACCTGATCGTTGCGAAGTTGACATTCACTAAACTCGCCGCTATCACATTCACTCCCCACATGAAAATTATAATCCCAACTCTTTGCAGCATTCGAGAAATTAAAGGAGATAGAAATTGAATAGGTAATAAGAGAAAAGCATTTAAGATTAAGAAGAGAGCTCACAAACAACAAGAAATAGCATTTCACGAAGAAAGAAGTCCAAACCATAGATTTATAAATTATCTGAATTGTGAACTCCTTGATTCGAAAGCATCCTACTCGGCATGAACTCGAGCTCAAGACGTTTCACCCATAAGGGACTCCTGAACAACTCAAGGTTCCAAACCTAGCTTAACTTAATTTTTATATTCTCAAGTTATGTCATGCGCTATAGGGGAAGAATAAAGTTAGATAAACCATCATATCCATCAATAAAATATCAAGTCAATGATATTAAATTTGTTAATAAAAGCTAGATCAGTAGACAATAGACAATCTTCACAAAATTATCCATTGAAAAATTTGTTGCAAAAAATATCATAGATAAAGATTTATTGACATAAATTTTCTTTTATCCTCGGTCTACTAACAGAATTTCATAATATTCAAATGAGTTTCTTTTTGTCTCCATGAATATGTGGACAACAATAATATCACATACACAAAAAATTTTAAACAAAAATACAACTCAATATTTATTAGAACATAAGTGTAAAATATAGAGACTGGTCTAATCACGTAGACTAAATCAAAAATTTAGGTATCATTCTTCTCTTCATCTTCCCTATCTTTCGCATAGTTTAATATTTACAGCTAAATTCCCCTTTTTTTGATAATTAAGGGACATAGTATCTTTTACTTGAATTATACTCGTTCATGTTCATTGCTTCTATCCTCAAACCATTGTAAACTTCAGTATTCTACTCATCTTTATGACTCTGATGTTAACATCCTTGATCAGTAACTTCCTACATGAACATAGGCCACATATCAAATCAAATTATGTGATAAAATAAGATCATGGTTAATTCAAAGCAAAGAATGGTCTAGAATTTCTCAAGTTACAAAGTCCCTCAACAATGATTAGTGATTAGGCTAATAAAAGAAAAAGATTAAAGCAAAGGAAAGACCTATTCAGAAATTATGGAGGTAAAATTTAATTAATAGTAATGACCTTGTTGTGTGAGATTAAAAATTATTATTTTCCCTAAAGTAAGAGTTATGATGCATGTGCACCAATCATTTTGAGTTTTAAAATGAACTAGCATGGATTTGTGAAATATTTCAATAAATTGACAAGAATATACATTTTTTGTTTTTCTGTCTAGTTTCGGGATATATTTTATTTTTTGCATAAATAACATTTTAGAAGTCAAGACCTTCCACTGTTTTGAAACCAAAACTTGAACCTTTTTCAATTATTTCACCTTTCATTTAATTGAAATATGATGGTCTAGAATACTCTCATATTATGTTAGTAGCAACAGTAAACACTCTCAATTTGAACATGACTCACCAAACACAAAATGCCCAGCACAGTGAGAAGTCTCAACTTGATCATGATTCATGGAACACAGTATGCCTAATTAAATAATAAATTGACTAAATATCGACATTTTATATCCTAAACATTTCACGTAGTCGAAAATTCAATCAATTTTATGCACTTGATAAGGCACGTATTTGATGAAACGATGTTATTCATATTGAACAAATATGAAGATTAGTATTAGTGATGACACCAATAGATACTACAAAATATTCTGCAAATATCTACAATATTTAATACATGCCGAACTTTTAATGTAAAATTTTATTTTCACAAAGCTGGAAGTTTAATTTCAAATGTAAAAGTAGGCACCATAAACATGTATGAGATTTCTTCTGGTTTGTCCTCGACAAGCACCCTGTAAAGGTCTAGTTTCTAAGAATAAATTGTTGTGCTGCAGGTTGTTCAACCTACTTTATCGTCACACCCTCTCATATTATCTTGTATGCAAAATCCACAAGCTTTAATGTTAGTTAAATATGCAACTTCTCAACTTTTTCATATGCGAACGATTTTAATTCCATCTTTCACGACTCCACCTCATCACGTATCTCTGTTGGTATTTTATAATCTAAACATATTTATTATTTAGTATATTAAATGCTTATTAGTAGATGTAGAAATAGTCACATGTGATAGCGTGGTTACATGAGCTAAATAATAGTAGTAGTTGTGTGATGGGAGTTTGTTTTAAGTGGTTCCTATTTTGTAGCTATCACTTATCAGTAGTTTCCATATATTCTTGTACGTTGCATTTTTTTGAATAACAGCCATTTTCATATTCTCAGTTTTATTTACATACAAAGTGTGTTCGTGTGTATTGTGTATGTTCAAATACTTGGTATCAGAGCACAGAAGTTTACTGAGATCAGAGTCACGTCGAGATGGAAACAAGCAAAGCTAAGGAGAGTTCCTTTGGCCTGAGTTACCCGCTGTTAACAAAGACTAACTATACAGCGTGAGCTCTAAAGATGAGAGTGTTTATGCAAGCACATGGAGTGTGGGAGGCGATTGAACCCAAAGATCCCAAGGCTGCAACTGAAGAGAAATTGGACAAACGGGCATTGGCTGTCATTTACCAAGGCGTCCCAGAAGATATACTATTGTCTATCGCTGAAAAGAAGACGTCAAGGGAAGCCTGGAATGCGGTTAAGACTATGTCACTGGGAGCAGACAAGGTGAAGGTGGCCAAGGCGCAGACCCTCAAGTGTGAGCTTGAAGCCATGTACATAAAGGAAAGCGAGCACCTGGACGAGTTTTACATGAAACTAAACAGCCTGGTGACAAACATAAGAGCACTGGGAGAGAAAGTAGAAGAGGTTTACGCCGTCAAGAAATTGCTCAGAGCTGTCACTCCAAAATTCCCACAAATAGCTTCAGCGATTGAACAATTTGGCAAGGTAGAGGAGATGTCAGTAGAGGAGGTCGTTGGCTCACTCAAGGCGCACGAAGAGAGGCTAAAAGGGACGATAGAAACAGGACAAGGACAACTCCTTTTGACAGAGGAGGAATGGAGGAAAAGAGAGAACAGCGAGGGACAGTTGCTGTTAACACGTGTGGAATGGCTGAAGAGGAATAGCAGGAACGGGACTTGAAGTGGTGGAGAGAATTGTGTGAAGGAGGGAAATCGTGGAATAAGAGACAAGAGCAGAGTAAGATGTTTTAATTGCCAAGCATATGGACACTTTGCTGCGGAGTGTCGCAAACCACGCAGAGAAAGAGAGGTGCAAAGGGAGGCAAACCTC
Organism: Anethum foeniculum; assembly: GCA_003724115.2. Classification (NCBI taxonomy): domain Eukaryota; kingdom Viridiplantae; phylum Streptophyta; class Magnoliopsida; order Apiales; family Apiaceae; genus Anethum; species Anethum foeniculum. The sequence goes on from PHNY01015307.1 coordinate 71,636, forward strand.
TCACAAATCGCTGAGGATGAACCAGCGTTGTTAATTGCCAAGGTGGGAGAGATAGAAGTGAAATCAATGCTGCTAAAGGAGGACTCAATTGTTCCAAAACTATGTGTAGACACCAAGGAACAAAAGGAATCACAAGTGTGGTATCTTGACAACGGGGCTAGTAACCACATGACCGGACAACGTGGAAAATTCAGGGAACTAGATGAACGTGTGACCGGAAAGGTAAAGTTTGGAGATGGATCCACGGTGAGCATCGAGGGAAAAGGGTCCGTTGCGTTTCAATGTAAGAATGGGGAAGAAAGAATTCTCCAAGAGGTATACTTTATTCCTAATCTATGTAATAACATCATAAGTTTGGGTCAATTATTGGAAGCTGGGAATAAAGTAATACTCGAGGGAGATTATCTGTGGGTCTACGAAAATAGTGGCAAACTGTTGATGAAGGTGAAGAGAACTGAAAATAGGCTATATAAAATCAGCCTCGAGGAGAGCAGGCCATCATGTTTACTCACGAAATTGGAGGAAAATACGTGGCTGTGGCATGCTCGACTTGGGCATGTCAACTTTCGAGCACTGGAACTAATGTCAAGAGAGAAAATGGCACATGGGATCCCTGAGACAATCCAACCGTT
>PHNY01015310.1:2103-14592 GCA_003724115.2 Anethum foeniculum
AAAGAATTCTCCTCTTGCGAGAGCTGGTTGGGTCCAACTCCAGCATGGACCTGGAGTCGGCCATATTGTCAACTCCTACTCCTTTCCTGACTCTTATCATCAGTGGAGTAAGAAGTTCCTTGTCCTTAGATGGAAAGGTGAAGATCGGGGTCAATACTTTAGGACCCAGTTTAACAACACTGTTTATAGTGCATATTTCATTCACAATCTCAACTATCATGAGTTGGTGGACCGTGATCGACTCATTGGTGACAATGGTCAAACTCACTATCGGGTCTTTATGAACGAGAGAAATCTCGTAGAAGCCGGCCTTCGCGGGCTATCTATCGAGGGTATTTATCTGTACATTCTAGTCATAGAATAACTTTGTTCTTATTCCAATATTTCCTTTGTTTCGTTCAGCTGCTGAGGCTTTGGATGCTAACTCGAAGGGCGACGTGCCCTCGAGGCGTATGATCAAGAAAGCTGAGGCAGCTTATGGTCAACTTCCACCAAAGATTCCTGATTTCCTGGGTGACAACCCTAGCGGAGGCAAGAAGAGGACCAAGAATTCTGACGGGAGCTCGAGGACCCCCTACGAGCCGTGTGGGGTATTTGTGCCTAAGACTCGGTGTTAGGGAATCCAGCTCTCGCCCTTAATTGGTCCAAGTGTTCAATTACTCCTCCGGACATGGTTCACGTCTCCTCAGGGGAGCGCATCCTTGAGTCCAAGAAGCTTGGGGCTCATGCCTTGTATCAGGTATTCCTTGTACCTTGGCTCTTGACTTTTCTTTTTTAGTTATGTTCTAACTTCATTTCTCTTCTATGGCAGGCCAACGCTTACTTTGCATCCATGGCCTCTCAGAGCCACATGATCTGGGACCAAAAGATTGCCTTGGAGAAAGAAGTGAACAGACTTAGGGACGAGTCCCGTTAGTGGGAGTCCAGTATTCTTGTGGCCGAGGATAAGGCCACAAACTTTGAGGCTCAGTACAAGAGTCTTAGCAGGAAGAAGGCTGTTGAGTTTAAGGAACTCATCAAAGTTTACCATGAGTCAGAGGATTTCTTAAGGGTGATTGACAAGCATGATGATGAGATGCCCCCAGCCACCATGACTGTTGGATGGAACAAGGCCGTGAGTACCATTCATGAAGCTCACCCTGATGTTGTGGATTCCCAGAACTTCCCTAGCCCTTGGGGCGTGCCTATGGAAGGTGTCATTGTGGCACAACCTCTGAACTCTGGTCTCCAATTTGGCTCAAGCTCAAGTCGTGGAGGTTCTCCCTCTGGCCCTAGCTCTGGCTTGAGAGGTAAGGCTCCCTCTGAAAGAGGTTCCGGGAGCAAAGGTCGACTCTATGGTAAGATCCGCAAACCCATCCGTAGGGGAAAGCAGCAAGTCATGGAGTCCTCTTCTTCAGAGAGTTCTGAGCACTCATATGGTGAAGGGGCCAACAATGAAGGTGGCCAGGAGGGGAACTCATCCTCGGAGTAGTAGTGTTATGGCCTTGCATGGCTTGTGATGTCGTATGTGGCCTTTATCTTTTCAGCTTTTATTCAGGGTCCTTCATGGACTTAAGATATTTGTGATTTGTACTTGTATTGTCCTTCGTGACTTAACTTCTGATCCTTCGGGATTTTATCTATGCACTTTTCGTTTGTTCATTTACTTGTCTTTTATTTCACTTGGTCGTTCATGGCTTGCATTCGTTGAACGCTTTCAAAGAGTAAAGTAGTAGACAGAGTAATCAAAACAAACATGCATAAATATTTAGAATCCTGGATATGGGTTCAACCCTTACAAAAGATGAGAAATGGTTTGATCAACCTTATTCCTATAATACTAAGGATCCTGCATGCCTCATACATAATAAACCTTTAGGTTCGTGGCGTGCCAAGTGCGAGGCACTTCTTCGCCACCCAAAGTTTCTAACTTGTAGGATCCTCGTCCAAGTGTCTTATTGACCATGTAAGGCCATTCCCAGTTCGGGGATAGCTTCCATGTCTCGCCGACTCCTGAAGCCTCAATCTTTCTTAAGACCAAGTCTCCTTGTCGGAAGAACCTTTCCTTTACCCTTATATTGTAATAGAGGGAGGCTCTTCTTTGATGCTCTGCATTGCGGGCGTTGGCTTCATCTCTAACCTCATCAATGAGGTCGAGGGCTAGCCTCATGCCTTCTTCATTGGCTTCTGGTTCAAAAGCCTCCACCCTGGGTAATGTATGAGTGATCTCCTAGGGTACTACTGCTTCGGCTCCGTAAGCCAACATGAATGGGGTAGCTTCAGTTGTAACCTTGCAAGTGGTATGATAAGCCCATAGTTTAGGCAATAACTCGTCCACCCAGGTATTTCTTGAGCGTTTGACCCTTTTTCTTTAGTCCATCAAGGATGATTTGATTGGCGACCTCCGCCTGCCCATTTGCCTGTGGATGGGCAACTGAGGTAAAGCGGAGTTCTATGTTACTGTCATTGCAATATTCCTTGAACTCGTCATTGTCAAACTGTCACCCATTATTCATTACGAGGATACGTGGGATTCCAAATCGGCATATCACATTCTCCCAGAAGAATTGTTCTATTTGTTATGTGGTTATCTTGGCTACTGTCTTTGCCTCAATCCACTTTGTGAAGTAGTCTATTGCTACTACGATGGGAAAGGGACCAAGTATATCCATCCCCCACATAGCAAAAGGGATAGGAGAGTTGATCGACGTTAGCCTCTCAGGGGGCTGTCTAACTATGGGAGCATGCCTCTGGCATCTGTCACACTTCTTGACATAGGACTTTGCATCAGCCAACATTGTTGGCCAATAGAATCCTAGTCGAGTTATCTTGTGGGCGAGGGCTCTACCCCCCAAGTGTTGCCCACAGATTCCTTCATGAGCTTCCTTGAGTGCCTCCTCTGCTTCTAGAGGTCTTAAGCACTTCAGGTATGGAATGACAAAGGATCTCTTGTAGAGAAGACCATCGATTAGTGAGTATCTCAGCGCTCTGACTGACAACTTTCGTGCCTCTTGGGCGTCGTCAGGGAGCCATCATGTTTCAAGGTGAGCCTTGATAGGATCAATCCAACAACTCGATATACCAATTGGTGCTATCAAGTTTATGACATCTANCAAGTAGATACTTCTCGGGTAGTTCTCAATCTCAGAGGAAGCGAACTTTGATAGGGCATCAGCCGTAGTGTTCTCTTCTCTTAGAACGTGTTCTGCATAGCACTCATCAAATTGAGTGAGTATTCCTTTCACAACCTTCAGGTATTTGGCCATGGTTTCATCCTTGGCCTCGTACTCCCTATTGACTTGGGAAACTACTAATCTCGAGTCTCCACAAACTTTTAGATTTTTGGCCCTCACGGCTCTGGCCAAGCCTAGGCCGGCTATCAAGGCCTCGTACTCGGCTTCGTTGTTTGTTGTGGGAAAATCCAACTTCAACGCGTATTCAATCATTAACCCATCGGGGCTTTGCAAGACTAAGCCTGCGCCACTGGACTTTGTTTTGAAGCTCCGTCAAAAAAGAGAATCAAGTATTCTTTTAGAGTCAGGTCTTCTTCTTTCGCGGGCTCTTGGGCTTCTTGGGTTACTACTTCTTGCCCCCCGACTTCTTGGTTGTCAATGGTACATTCAACCAAATCAGTTAATGTCTGAGCCTTGATGGCTGTTCGAGGCTTATACTTGATGTCGAACTCACCCAACTCAATTGCCCATTTGATGAGCCTACCACTGGCTTTCGGGCTATGAAGGATGTTTCTCAGAGGTTGGTCCGTCAGGACTTCGATATTATGCGCTTGAAAGTATGGTCGCAACTTCCTCGAAGCGGTAATAAGAGCGAGCATAAATTTTTCAATCGTGGAGTAGTTTAATTCTACTCCATGGAGCACTTTGCTCATGTAGTAGACAGGTTTTTGAACCTTCTTTTCTTCTTTCACGATGACAGCACTTACAGCTTGCTCAGAGATAGCAAGGTAGAGATAGAGAATGTCTTCTGGACTTGGTTTGCCCAACAACGGGGCTTCAGCCATGTATTTCTTTAGCTGATCAAAGGCCTCTTGGCTTTCAGCTATCCACTCAAAATCCTTCACCTTTTTCAAGGTTTTGAAGAACGGAAGGCACTTGTCTCCTGATTTAGAGACGAACCTATTAATTTAGCACTTGTCTCCTGGGGCATGGTGGCTCCATGTCGAGGATTGATTTGATCTTGTCAGGGTTCGCCTCGATTCCACGTTTCGAGACCATGTGACCTAAGAACTTCCCTGATCCTACGCCAAAAGCACATTTGGCAGGATTCAACATCATTTTGTGGTGTCTCAACACTTTGAATGCCTCTCTGAGGTGATTAATGTGATCAGCCTTGTCTAGGCTCTTGACGAGCATGTCATCAACATAGACCTCCATGATTTTACCAATTAGATGAACGAATATCTTATTCACCAATATTTGGTACGTGGCTCCTGCATTCTTTAACCCGAAGGTCATAACAAGGTAGCAAAAAACGCCGAAGTCAGTCACAAAGGATACCTTTCGGGTGTCATCCTTGTGCATCTTGATTTGGTTATAGCCACTAAAGTCGTCCATGAAGCTCAGCATCTCATGACCAGCGGTGGTGTCGATTAGGATGTCGATCCTTGGTAAGGGATAACATCGTTCAAGTCTGTGAATTCGATGCACATCCTCCATTTTCCGTTGGCTTTCTTGGCCATGACAGGGTTTGCCAACCACTCAGGGAACTGGACTTCTTCAATGAATCCAGCTTCCAAGAGTTTCTCGACTTCTTGCTTAATGGCTTCCAGCTTATTAGGAGCATAAGTCATCTGTTTCTGCTTGACCGCTGTCCGTGTAGGATCGACGTTCAGCTTGTGAGTTATGAGTCCAGGATCAATCTCGGGCATATCAGCTGCCTTCCAAGCGAATACATCGTTGTTCTCTTGTAAGAATTCAACTAATCAGCCCTTCATGGGTTCTTTCAGAGACGCCCCAATGTACGTGACCTTGTCTATGTATAGGGGGTCTAGGGAGATCGGGATCAGGTCTTCAGTTGGTTTCTCTCTACACTCCTCGTTTTCTCGGACATCCATGTCTTGCTTCGAGCTATCTTTTGATCGCCCCTTTCTTCACCCACACCGTTTCTGGTTGGGAACTTGAGTTTCATATGATATGCTGAAGGCACGGCCTTGAACGCATGTAATCCTGTCCTTCCGAGGATTGCGTTGTAAGTGGACGAGATCTTGACAATCAGAAACGTTAACATTTGCGTGGCCTCTCTCCGCTCTTCCCTAATTGTCATGGGAAGTTGAATCAGGCCCTCAACTTTTGACTCCACTCCATTGAACTCGTAGATGGGTACGTCTGAAGGGGTCAGCTGAGAGTCATTGTATCCCATCTTCGTGAATGCATCGTGAAAGGTGTTTCTCAAATTGGCAATGTATGAAGAATTTCAGTTGAAGAAAGCAGAAGATGAGATGAAGACTTCTAGTGACTAATGTAGTGTCTTTTAGTTGGCATTTCTCTTGGGACTATTTATCTAGTTATTAGGGTCAGTACCATATAATACATAGTAACTCAGCAATATGCCTTACGAGTTGTTTTTAGTGGTGTCCTAGGAGGTATTAGAAAGTTTTCCCTGCTGTTTGCTGGTTTTTCCTGTTGGGATAACTAGTTCTATTATGTATTCTTCAAATAATAATTAATTTATATTGAGTATTTATACAATTGAGTGTTGACGTGATATAATAAAGTTTTAACCCCGACCTGACCCAACCCAATATATAAATAATAGAGCTGGGTTTAAAATATATTTTTATATTAATGGGTTAGAATATTTATAAACCGAATTAATTGAGTTGGGTCATTTTTTCCTTCCTAACTCGGCCACCCCGACCCGCATTCACTCCTACGTGTAAGGTGAAGCGCATTTAAAATCAAAATATGGCAAACAAGTAATAATTGCATTTTACCGGACATGGGAAGAAACAAAAAAATATAGAACTAAATACATGTGAATTAATGATAATTTTTGTTCGTATTGATTTGTCAGTATCAAATAGATTTGTTCAAAAAAGATGTGGCTAAATCTACGTTCTATCCGTCTTGAAATATATGTTCACTTTTGACTTTTGTCAAGTTAAATTGCCCGAATTTTGACTACATATTATAAATTTACTTTTTACAATTTAATAAATTGAAAAATACATTTTAAAAAGGATTATGTATACTTTTTAGTAACATAACATTTAAAGCTTTTCTCAATTATGCAATTTGTGTAAAATTTAGCCAAATTTGACTAATTTTACTTAGTAAAAATCAAAAGTTAACACTTTCAATTATATAAATTAATCAAAAAAAATATACACAACTTCTTCATAGCTTACATATCCTGTTACTGTGTAATTGTATCTTTTGCCTTCTTATTCCGGTTTTTTTTTATTTGCGTTGTTTCTTGTCTCCGATATGTAAGGATTTATAAATTGAGCAACATCAGATAAGCCAACTCTGATTTGTAGTTATCCGACCAAGGATCATTATATAAGAAAAATACACTATGTTAGATAAAATGATTAAAGCCGTTAAACCTAAGTAATAAAAATATGAAAAATCAAAAATTTTCAGGTACGAACCTTACCGACTCTATTTTAAATTAAACATTTATTTTAAATCTCAAATAGAGTTTCTGGTTCGAATTCTACCAACTACGTTCTAAATTAAATATTTATTTTAAATCCCATCAATCATATATATTATTTTAATATAAGTAAAAAATATAAAATATTAACAGAGTTCTATACATCACATATGTTTTAAGTTAGTTGGTATAATCACTAAAAAATATAATACAAACTTGTATATAAAATCTGTGACTCGTACGGCTACCCGTGCTAGTTCAATCTAATAACATAACTGGTTGCAATTGTGCAAAAGAGAATAAAAAAGGAGCAAGATCTACTGTTATTAGACACAACATCGTCGAGAAACTCTTGACAACTTAAGATAATTCACAGCAGTTTCATTCGGCTTCCCACAATTTCATAAACTCTTGACAACCTAAACAATTTAGATTAGTTTCATTCGCTATCCCACAATTTCTTAATAGCTAGGCTATTATCGCTTATGACAAGTCCGGTTGTGATATTTTAATAACTAGGATGCTGATTATTCTTCTTTTTATAAGTTAGGGGAATCATTTCAAAAAGTTCGTTAATGTAACTAAAATTTCTGGATTTATAAAGTAATTCTTATTTATTATTTTATCATTTCATTTTTCAAAATTCAATTAATTATTACATATTTTTTTCATACTTGTAAACCTTTTATTATTAAATTTTACATATATAATGATTTCAAAATTAATACTCATATAATCAAAATGATAAAACAAATAATATAACAATATTTTTTTAATAAAAAATTACCATGTTAATACAATATATTAAATTAATACTCTAATTAATTATTTAAAAATAATTAGTCACTAATATTCATAATTTCATACATTTTTAAAGTTTTGGGGGCAATCTGGTCATTTGGTGCACCCAAACTTATAGCTCTACTAATAAGCAAACAAGATTTATAGCTCTATAAAATATCTGATAATATATATAAATATATACACATACACAAGAGTGTAGAAAATATGTGTTATTGTAAAAACATTGCATCTAATTTGCATTGGTAATTATCAGACTATGTAATAAGTTAATGAATATTATGTATTCTTGATATTAAAATTTTTTTATAAAAAAGATGTATATTGTCATTTTGTCATAAAGTGTAGGAAAAAAATCTTCATAAATATAAGGTAGACTAAAAATTCATTACTCTATGAGACATGTGAAGAATCTTAATAATATAGATACAATACACTATAATGATAATAAACGATTATGAATGCAAGAAACACCTAAGAAACACACATTTAAAGATTTGTATAATGATTAGGAAGAAATAAGTTTTTATAAATAAATATATTTATTAATCAATAATGTTAATATACAGTATAAGTAGTTGCTACAGAGATATGGTCAAATGGATTATATCTTGACTAGTGTTTTGAATTTATGATTATAATGTAAACGTGAAGTGATGAGTTGGTTATTACTTCTAATTAGTAGCTTAACATTGTATATTTTCAAGTAAACAAATTGATTAAAAAAACATCAACCAAATGCAATAATTTATTAGCAATTAATTAGCAACTTAACAAAGTGTGTGTGTGTGTGTATATATATATATATATATATATATATATATATATAGCCATTGTTTATAAAATAGCAAGAAGAATAACCATTCTCTCAAAGTATAATTTGTAAACTTTTATTAGATATCCCTGTCTCAAAATACCAGTCTTTTTGACATAACAAACAACCCGCTAAGAGAAATCATGGTTAGAAACCTTTTCTCTGGCTACCTGGGTCATTGAATCAACACCTAAAAGGGAGCCCTTGGTGCAACAACATTACTCCCATCACATTTGAGAAAATTTTCAGAAAGCGCAAAATTGACATTGTTGTCTGAATCTTCTCGCTCTGCTGTCTCGTTCTCCTCCACAAGTATACGCTCAAACACCATATTAGCAAAAGAAGCCACCGTCAAAATAACTGCACCAGTGGCAATTAGCGGACCTACCACATTCCCCCCAAAAAGCTGCCCATATCCTCCCGATACAAAGATTGATAAGCCCCCAGATTCTTGTGAAGCGGGGGGAGGAAACACTGTCCCAGTAATCGAGATAATCTCGAAAGCACCTGGCAGTGTAATAACACCCTCGGACGAGGAAGAAGAAGCATGCTGACGGATGATAATATTTAAAACTGTGCCTTTTCCATATAAGATACGCACTCCTTTGCCTCTCTGCCTTACATAGTTGTTGAGGGTCTCCATTAAATCGGCGCCGGTTGAGACTTCAAGCACGTGCGGCACGATAGTGTTGGGGCTTTCATGATAGGTAATAGTATGATGCTTAGGCTTATTTTTGGAGACAGAAGGACGACCTCGAGGCCGGCGGTTTGAGGAAGGACTGCCGCCTGATACAGTGTTGTTGTTCTGAGGTCTAGGCTTATTTTTGGAGCCAAGAGGACGTCCTTGAGGGCGGCGGTTTGAGAAAGGAATGTTGCCTTCTACAGAGTTGTTGTTGTTTTGGGGATTGGTTTCAGAATCAGTGTGGTGAGGTTTAGGAGGTTGGGGAAGTGATTGCACAATTTGGGAAGAGTTTTCATTCTGGTTGTTATTTCCTTCCATCGGTAAATATAACATAAACTTCTTGATGATTACTGATTTACTATATCAAAATATGCTGGTCGTGCCTTATATTTATATGTTTCAAAATACTGCTATGATTTAAAACCGATTAGACAATAAATATAGATTTCAATATATTTTATGTAGATTTTTTCAAATATTGGAGTAAATGGCTAAATCAAAAATAAGAATCCACTGGATTTTGACTGATTTTACTTTTCTGTGATTAGTTAGTCACAAATCTGTTACAATTATAGTAACTGGCCAAATTACTAGTTGGATATGGATTTTTCGGGTAATTTTCTACTCTCAGCTACTAATTGCTAGATTATTAGTTACTAGTTTCTTAGCGCCTGAGATACATTTATGATTATTACTTGTTAATTTCTTAGCGCGTGAGCTACATGGGCGTACTCTAGTTGCATGATTAGCAAGTTACTAGTTTCTTAGCGTGACACATGATTATTAGTTGTTGGTTTCTTAGCGCGTGTAATGTACAGACATACTCTATTTGCATGATTATTAAGTTGCCAATTAGCATAATCATAGATATAATGTAGATTTGTCAAGTAAACAATTAGTTTTTTAGGACAACATGCACTGCGAATCAATGAAAATATACTCATAAATGAAAATTTGATTACTGATATAGTTAGGTTGATTAGCTAATTACACAAAGAGAAAATAAGCTATTAGATGCATAAAGATGTTGGTCATAAAACCAAGAAATTAAATGGTGAATTTTTATTACATAAATTTAAAAACAAAAATTAGGATTTGATTAGTCTATTAGCACGAGGTCGCGCATGGCATTCTAGAAAGCATGTGTATTTAATCTGAATTATATTTACGAAAGCATATTTAATCTAGATTATAAAAGAATTTTTTGAATATGAAAAATTTGGAACAGTCTGACTGGATTTTAAAACATTCTTTAAAATTTATGGTATTTGATAAAAAAATATAAATTTTTTATTAAAATCTTATCGTATTCAAAATACGGTAGTAATCGAGTAAGATTTTATTAAATTATTAAAATCGGTGATATTCAAATTCATTTACGAACTTTATAAAAATTTGGATTGCATGAATTTTATTTGAGTTATTTTCAGAAAATTTTGAAAAAATATCTAAAACAAATTGAAATCATTTAATAATAATACACGTGGGCGGTTAACATTCAAAAAAGACGTGCGTATTTAATCTGAATTGTACTTACGATGGCATATTTAATCCAGATTGTGAAAGATATTTTTAAATATTAAAAATATAGGAGAATCGGGATTTTAAAACATTCATTAAAATTTGACTTATTTAAAAAGAAATTATAAAATTTTAATTAGAATATGATCGTATTCAAAATTGGAGGAAATCAATTGTTTATAAAAATAGTAAAATCGTTGATATTCAAAGTACTTTTGTGACCTTTTTAAAACATTTAGATTTTGATGAATTTTATTATCTAAAAACTTCTGTTAAATTTATGATATTATAAGTTATGTTCGAAAATTTTGACAAATAGGTAAAACAAATTGATCAATTGATAATAATATATTATTATATATAAGTGTTGAAATTTAAATTAAATATACTTAAATTTAAATTTTTTTATGATATGATATGATTGGGACATAGCTTGATATGATTATTATTTTTTCCAAATAAAGCAATGCATATATTAAAATATCATTGTAGAATTTCTGCTCAGTTACTTTAACTTTGTTTAAAGAAAAGTCTTAATATTTATAATAAAATGTATGAATTTAAAAGTTATGAATTTCGTAAAGATGTAAATTTAACCATGTGCCTGAAGGACCAATGCTTCATTCTCATTTATTTTCATTTTTCATACAAAATTTGGTGAAATTATCAAAAATCTCACTTTTTTTGAATTTTTTGTACGATTTTATTATTTTCAAAAATTATTCATAAAAAAACATCTTACAATTAAATGTAATTTCTTTTTTCGTATTTCTTAAAAATAATTAAAATTATTTTTTTGTTACATTTCAGGTTACATTTGATTTAATCATCACAACTTATCCAGTAACATATTATATGTCCAAAGATAATTTAAATTACACATTTTTAAAATTATATTTGTAATTGATTTAAATTAATTTAAGTTGTAAATCTGATTCTCCTCGACTCCAATTTGTGACATTTTTATTTAAATAACATTGTGTTTCTTTTAATGGTCATGCATGTTCTATTTATCATGTTACTAAGATACTTGCAAGTTGCGATTGAAGTTGTAATACTCGAAATTCAGTCGTGTTTTCAAATGTGAGTATTCCGTTTCCGAACACTTATTTTTAATTCCCAAATACTCATTTGAAAATCGATTTATTCAGCTTTTGGTTTTCAAATACTCGTTCGGTTTTATAAATTTTGACAATATAAATGGCAAGTTACAACTAATTCATGTTCGTAACATGTTTATCTATTACTTATTTTTAACAGTTATTATCGAGATCACACTTTGGTGCATTTTTTCATGGTAATTTAAAGGACATTAGTCCATCTTATTTGGTGGTTGGCAATATATTTATTCATAAAAAATACCGCGAATAAATTAAATTTTAGAAAAATATCTAAAACATATAAAATAATGCAACTTCATGCATCCACGTAAATAACGGATATTTTATTATAGCAGTCCATTATTATAGTGATCCATCGTTATATAGCTGAACCTAATTTCAAACCTCACCGGTCCAATGCATGAGCTTTTGTATGTGTGTGGTGGTGTAATTCGAGAAGAGTCGAGTTTATATTTATCAAACTCGCGTTTGAGCTGTTTTATCAAGCTCAAAATTTAGTTCGAACTGAACTAGTCAAGTTCGAACTTTTATCGAGTTTTTGAGTTTATCGAATTTTTAAACGAGTTTTCGAGTTTATCGAGATTTATAACGAGATTTCGAGTTTTTATTGAGTTTTCGAACTCGTCGGGCTCATTTCGAGTTTTTGAGCTTATTAGTTTCTTATGGAGTTTTCGAGATTTAACTTCAACAATTTCATAAAAACTATCTGATTATATTTTATTTTCTTCAAGTTTTGTATGAAAATATTATTTCTATTTCAAATGATAAGAAACTTTCATAATAACTGTTAACGGAGGAATTTGGTGTTAACAAATTTCGGAGGTTTGCTGGAAAAAAGGTGTTTAGGGTTAGGGTTTGGTGTTTGGAGGTGGCTGAGATTGTATGGATTATCGAATTATGCAATTAAGATCGAATGTCGAATTCTCTCTTATTCGCAAGGGTTGCTTCGTGCCATA
>PHNY01015340.1:2865-13481 GCA_003724115.2 Anethum foeniculum
CGACTTTTATTCAGTAATTCAGGACCGCTCCCGATCTAATTTGACACTTGGACTACTTTAGAATTGTAGGAAATTCCGTTGTCTTCGCGTGAGCTGTTAAATCGTCCAATTCTGACTTCTGGAAATCAAGATATGGCCAAAACAATAATGTATACGGGTGCAGTCAAACAAATCCGAATTTTCTTTTAATAAATCTTCAAATTAAACTTTTATTTTTCAATCTTTCCGATTTTAGAATTTTCTTTCTTCCTTCAATAAAACAATATAATTTATTGAATAAAAATCCAAATGAATGCTATTTGGCATGAAGATATTAATTGGCTTTTTATATTTGATATATTGGCATAATTATGTGTTGATTTGTTTTTTTAATATTTAGGAAACTAATGTTGACATAATTATGAGTTGACTATATTTGACTTGTAAAGTATATCTAGGAAAATATTCTAGAAAAGTTGTAGGAAAATTTATTTTTTTATTTTCAAGAAAACTATTGTTGGCATAATTATGAGTTGACTTATTAGTATTTATCTGAATGAAGAATATAAGGTAATTATAATTTTTGATACTTATTAGTTCAAAAAATTAGAAAAAATTGAAAATAAAACAGGACAACTGAGAGGTGCCACATAAACTCCCCGTCTTCTGGTTAATATAACTATAAGTATATTGATTATGGACAGGGCACGCATGACGCAACGCTGCGATAGGTATGTGGCAAGGTCAACTGCAGCGCCAGATGACAGATGTCCGCGACTGAGGTGTCCTTTTCTTGGTGATCGATACAGTTGAATTTTTTTATTTTTTATTTTTTTGAATAAAGATGTAATTTCATTCAAATAATCGCATCCATAGCTAATACATGAGAAAGAAAATCAGAAAGAGTATTAGACCACTCTCCGATATCTGACATAGAATAGGAGGCTTGTGCTAACACATGGGCCACCATATTCGCAGATCGATACACAAATTCAACTAGCACTAGATTAATGTGCTTTAATAAATAGAGACAATCCTCTACAATGATCCCAAACCCAGCTCTTCCATTGCTGCCATTGCAAGCTAACGCTAAAGCATGAGAGTCAGTTTCAAACACACACTTTTGAAGCCCTTGTGTAGCTCTCCATGACAGTGCTTCCTTCAGCCTCCCTAGGTTGTCACACGCCTTTAATTCTCCTGCAAGTCGCTGCCACAAAGCCTCCATGCTCATTCCGAATAACAGCTCCAACTCCTATGCTTCCATCCTGGAAAACTGCTGCATCGGTGTTAATTTTAACCCACCCACATTCTGGCTTGGTCCAACTCCGAGCACCCAACCCTCCTGAGCTCACCCTAGAATCCACCTTCAGCTGTTCCTCTCTCCAATCCGCAATCATATGTTTAACAGTTGAATTTATTTTAACTTCTTGTTACAGTGCGATAAATCCTACTACTAGAAGATCATATCTGTCCACTGGGAAAAAAATGAAGGAAATAATGGTCTTTGGAACCAACTTTTAAGTCGATATCTAACTTAAAATCTATAATAATTTATTTTTAATATTTGTTTAGTGAATAAAGTAATTTATAAGTTGATTTTTGAAAATAGAAATAATTGCATTTTTTTACTTATTTTGAATTTTTAAATTTTGACTTATTAAAATACATAGAATACTAATTAAATGTAATGACAGTACATTAATATTATATTATTATTTTTTATTTATACATAATAAGTTATAAATAAATTATAAATTTATTTAAACTGATAATTAACTTATAAATGAACAGTTAGTTATTTCAGTCGCTACATATAAGTTAGGCCTCGTTTGTTTCACAGGATATGTAGTTACATCGTAACTTAAGATTCCTTGAAACTAGGTTACAGGTTCCTTGAAAAGTAAAAATCACGTGTTTGGTATAACTGATTGTTTTGAATAACAATATTTTAAATAAAAAAGTAAATAAATATAATTATGACCAATCAATTTCAAAATAAAAGAATATAAATTTCTATATAGCTTGTAAAACAAAAAGCACATATCAAAAAATGAAATCACTATTAATAAGACTAATATATTAATTTAATATAATTAAATTTAAAATGCGAAATAATACCAATAAATTTGGTAATGCATTTTAAATAAGATAAAAATTTATAATAAAAATATAGGTAATTTTAATTAATAGCTAATATGTATTGCTTAATAGTCTAATAAAAATTTTAATCTTATGCATTTAAATTCTAAAATAATTTCNTTTTACAATATAAACATATAATAACAAATGCATTATATATTGACATGTAAAATATAAAAAATGTATTATGACATTTAATTTAAATTTAATAAATTTTAATTTAGAATTTAACATATGTTTTATAGTTTTAGATTTTATAAAATAATTATATTTATGATATTATATAATGTTTGAAGACAATAAACAGTTGTGTAACTTAAAAAAACCACCCGTAAGTGAGTTCCGTGTTTTACTGTAACTAGAAGTTCCACGCAACTATGAGTTCCTTGGTATAACATTAAATTCATAGAACCAAACAATGTAACTAGTATAGGTTCCAAGAAAGTATTAGTTACAGTGTTAGGTTGCAACTAGCTTTATTATAGCTCGTGCGATGCATGAGCGTGCTTGATAATATTATATATATTTTTTTTTATAATTTCGATATATTTTTGAGATATTTGAAAATTTAAGTTAGTGATAATTGGTGTGAGGTTAACATCCTTATTTATTTATTTTATTCGTAGAAAGTTTGCAGTCACGTCTATATTATTTTAAACTTATCTGTAAATATTTGATATTACATAATATGCTATTTGTGTTGTATTAGTAGTAATTTCGCCTAAGACACGTGATGTAATTATATACTCTCAACTTGCCAGTAAATATTTGATACTAAATAGTATGTTTTTGTGTTGTATTGGTAAAGACTTTCGCATAATGCACGTGCACGATGATGAAAATGTGATTATGTTATAATCTATTTGTAAGTAAGTATTTAATAATTTATATTATGTCATGAATAATCATATTACATGTTAAATTTTAAAAAATATTACTCCAAATGAATTTGCAGGTGTACTCTAAATTAGTTGTCAATGATTTCTTTTCGTCAACCACTTAAATAATGATTAATAAGTATTATATTATTGTCGACTTATCTGTAAATATTTAATATTACATAATATGTTCTTTGTGTTATATTAGTAGTAATTTCGCTTAAGACACGTGCATAGTGTGAATGTGATTATATACTATCAACTTGCGAGTAAATATTTGATACTAAATAGTATGTTTTTGTGTTGTATTGGTAAAGATTTCGCATAATACACGTGCATGATGATGTAGATGTGATTATGTTATTATAAATTTGTAAGCAAGTATTTGATAATTTCTAGTATATCATAAATAATCGTATTATATATTAAATTTAAGAAAATACTGTATTATGCAGGTGTACTCTAAATTAGTTGTCGATGATTTCTTTTCGTCAACCACTTAAATCATGATTAATGGGTTACGAAATTGTGTCATATTATTAAAATTTTGATGTAATGAAAGCATGTTATATTTATAGTTATTTTAAAATATCTAATTTTTAATTGTATTTTTATTACCTTTTTAAATGATATAATACTTAAACTAACATATGTATAAATATATGTGTAGGTGTGTGTATATATATTGGCTATTAATTACAAAATAATTAATATGCTTTAATAAAGATTAGCTATTAATGAGTATTAATATGAAATAAATAGGATAGGGGTTAAAATGTAATTTTAAAGCTTAAAGGGCATACTTGAAATTTAATAATGAATAAATTATCTCCCTCAACCCCTAGTTGCTCTATTATATATATAATAATAGACAGTAGATGAACCAAGCGAGGCCTAAGATAACTCAAACACGCTCAGTATATTTTTAATATAATTTTGACAATCGAAATACACAATCGTGGTCTGTGAAAAGAAAAAAGAAGAAATTTTCTTTTGCAAATGTGTATTATATATAAACTGAAAACAAATCCCGAAATGTGTATCCAATCCATTAAAATGAGTATTTTTATGACAAGAGCTTCAGAAAATGGTGATTTTCGTCCGCCGCCTCAGTCCTCACTATCAACCATGATGTCGCTAATTATGAAGAATAATGTTTAGATACCAAAGCATCTTAATTAATTTTATATTCTACACTTTGTTTAACACAAGTTGCTTCTAGTTTCATGAACCGGTCATCGGCCTTGAGCCGCCAATAGCTCTGAATTTACTTGTTCAGTAGTCGGTACTAATAATATCCACCAAAACGAGTACGTATATAAAATGCATGAGAAATACATAACACGACTTGTAATCTCTAATTCTCTATAACATGTATTGATTCAAATTTACTAGCATTAGAGTCTACATACAACCAAAATGTCATGCAAAGTTGGATTTATATACAGTTTAGTTTTCAGAAAACAGAATTACACTTGTGATGTACAAGACAATTACTTGTCTCATGTAATCATCGAATATAGTTTGACCTCCTTAATTTTCCTATGGGAAAAGCTGGTAATTTCAGAACAGATAAATGTATTCCGATTTTGAACAATCCATGCCTTGTCCCTGTAATAGAAACCTAAGGATTGTATCAAAGATGAGAAACTATAAACAAGCCTCTTGCTCTATAACAAAACCTCTGCTTCTGTATGTTCCTTTTCAAGTTCTGCGATCAATTTTTCAATTTGTCTTCTATAGACTGGCATGAAGTGATCGGCAATCATAGTTCGTGACAGCCTCAGTTTACTATACAATGATCTCGAGGTAAGAAAAATGCCAATCTTTGCCTCTTCCTGCTGGCTACTACCACTATAGGTAGATGTGCTGCTATCAGTTTTATCCTCCAATTTATCAGCAACAACTGTAACTATATGCATGATTTTTCCAGGAGGTAAAAATCTGTGCACCTCTCTTGTATTGAGAGATAAGTTTGAACAATCTCTCTCGCTCATCTTGGAGATAGCTTCTGCCTCTTCTTCCCTCATTTCTTTTGCTAGATCATCTCCCTCGCCTTGAGGCTGGTCATACAGCTCATGCTCAAGTTGTTGCCATAGCTCAACTTCCGTCATACGGTCTTCGAGTTTACCAGGGCCCACAAGGTCATCACTATAATCAACATCACTTTCGCAATTCAAACCTAGTTCATTCGACGAAGAACATTCAACTTGTGAACTCCAAACAGCAGCCTCTGATGATACAGGTAGCTCAATGGCTTCACTGGTTGTTACGGACTTCAAGGGAGATGATATGACAGGTTCAAAGGTTTCGCTTTTGCCAGAGGAAGATTCTAAGGAATATTCGCCAACATTCGAGCGCGTACGAGTAGTGGTGGGGCGACGACGGGGCCCCATGCACGACCACGATGATAACTCAATTGAAGGGCGTGACCATGCTGCCCGGGCCATGGTTTGGGCTCTCTTCATCACAACCTACATTTATCGATAACACACCCCGGTCATACATTCATAGCATAAGCAAAGCATTTCTTCATATAATCATATAACAAAGTCATTGACAATATGCACCTAGTACAGATTCTACTATAAAGCAATTACAGATTCCTGGGAATTATTATGTTTCTAACAAACCATTTCTAATAATACAGAAACTAGTTTTTCCACAGATTGGTGTCTTGGTCAGACGAGTCTTTTGAAAAACAAAAAAGCGTTGTCATATCATCATATGGAATATACCTGGGTGCCAGTAGATACCGGACGAAGTATTGCACCAGCGCCAGCTACTTTTGCTCTAGCACTAGCTAAAGATGGAAGTTGAGAACCAAGTGCAGATGCAGAGCGATATACAGTACTAAGTATTCTAGTACGCTCAATCTGACTCTTTAAATCATTAGCCCAAGCAGATGCAGTAACCTACAAGAAGTGTAGAAAATAAATAATTTATATTATAGCATGACAGAGGCCTAACATGCAACCAAAAGTTATAGAGACGAGATGATGCAGAAATACTTTTACAAATAACGATGTCTAAGATAAAACGAACAAAAGATAGAACTTGGGTGGA
Organism: Anethum foeniculum; assembly: GCA_003724115.2. Taxonomy (NCBI): domain Eukaryota; kingdom Viridiplantae; phylum Streptophyta; class Magnoliopsida; order Apiales; family Apiaceae; genus Anethum; species Anethum foeniculum. Next base: position 8,928 of record PHNY01015340.1, read on the forward strand.
TCAACCACAGAAAATCCACTACCCCAAGGTTATCCCCAACTGCACAACGGAGAAATTAAGATGGATCGCAACCCAAATACAAGACTTAATTCAATATTAGACAATATTATTAAATTACATAAGTCTAATGAAACAAGTATATTAGGTGAAGTATAAATACTGATAATAGAACCCCAGAGGACTAAGGCTCATTACTAATTGGGCTTATTATTAATAACCTTAATAACTAGAGCCCAAAAATCATTTTCTGAATAATAGATATATACAGACTACATAATAAATAATAAAGATATAATGAGTAGAACCCTTTTAATCAATTGTGTTAGAATTATGCTTTGATTTTTATATTTTATATTACTTAAATAATTGGTCAATGAAAGACCAAGTTTTTAGGATTATAGTTTTGATCAGTTTAAATAATTTTTTTTAGGGATAAAATATGTTTGTTTGTTTTGGCTTCATATGAAGCACACCTATATGATCAGTATAACTTATGCAAGTTACGTTTTATTTTGTTTTCATTGTGCTGATAGATACACACACCTATAAACGTACAACACACACATCTACAAACCAACAAATTTCCCAAAAAGATTCTTAAATTAAATTGTTTGTTACAAAAGCAAAAGCTAAATTAAGGTTGATAGTATAAATTCCATCAGATAAGGAAGAAACAAAATTATTATAAATTTGGACTGCTGTTCCCTAATGAGTATTTTTATATCTCCACGTGTTCTACTTCAAAATATCAAATATATATATGCAAAGGAAAATAAGTCTTCCAAGACAAAAACTGGTTTTGGCAACAAATTTAAATAGAAAATTTTCAATATAATAGTCAGAATTTGAACCTCGGTGCGCAAGTCATCCACTGAAGCAGCAGAGAAAGTAGGCACTAAATCAGCTCCATTAATAATGGTTGTAATGAATTCACTGCCAGATTCTGCCAAATCCCAAGTCATACAAGCAGCTGCATCAGAATTTAAAACATTAGAACTTGATTAAAGCCCAAAGAAAACAAAATAAAAACATATCAGGTGCACATATCAAGCAAATAACAGTGATGCTTGGGGTCTCAGACATTTATTATAATAAGTGGAAAATATGTATGTCGTCAATGCATTTGGTCACTTAACATAATAACATTAAAGTAGGTCTCATTCCTCAGCACTTGTGGTAATGGATCTTAAAATCAATGCAACAATGAATGTGAGACACACAGATTGGGACTCCTGGCAAAACACAACCAATACTAATTTTCATCCTAATTGTATTTACATTAACAATAAACTTTAATCAACCTGGAGCAAATGTGACACAGGAAGCAGAATACAATTCCTTCTGCTCTCGCATGACGTAGGTTAAAAGTGCTGCAGTGCTTCCACCCAAAGAGTGCCCAACTATCTGCACCAAAGAAAAAAGTAAAGCACTATAACAAATGTAATTCCTAACTAAGAGTTACATATTTTAATTGGAAGTTTATCATTCTTACGATACTGCTGTATGATCCTACGACTCACACTTTGCCATCAGTGTGTAGATTTTTAGAATATAAGATCCACTATATGGAAATGAAGACAAAAGAAACTTTCCAATGCTGACATTTATTTTAAATTAGACATGTCAATCTAACAATATCACGAAAGTGATTAACCTAAGATTTTAATCTTTAAGTTATTATATCTGCTGTAACCCCACACATTTAGAACAAAAACTGAACCTTCCTAAGAGATGATGGTCAATGAAATGAAGGCCTGTGACATCCATTACTTACAAGAGACTAGCATTGTTTACAAAGGCAGTAGAAATGACGTCATAAGTTGAAGCTGTAATACCTTAAGCTTATAGTCATGATATGTCTTAAGCTCTTTAATGAGACAAGGAGTTGCAAGTTTGGCTATCCATCGAGCAGCCGCAACCATTCCACCATGTGCATAACCCAATACTAAATTACTAACTCCTCCGTCATGCACAACTGTGTGATGAAATGGTACCACTGCTCCTGTAGCGGCTGTCAGAGTATCTTTAATACTATGAGTTCCACGAATCAGTAGGAGGAAGGATTGTGTCTTATGATCTACTAGTACTGTAAAAGCTGGTTTAAGAATCTGCAAAATTTAAGCAACAGTGTACAAATAAAATTAGTGTCCACATAAAATTAAAAATATATTAAAAACTCAAATACAAGTAGACTCTAATAAGATTATGCTACAATGATATCAGCCTATTTTTTCTTGTCAGTTTGATTGCCCCCACCAAATAAGATTACCATATATACAGAGTATTATAGGTTCGATTTCCCCTTCTTTGTTATCTCTTTTTTTTCCTTAATGGAGCACAACAAAATGTAAGTATGAGACAAGTAAGAAAAAAGGGAGAGAGATGTAGTAATAAGCCGAAATCAGAGATGGGCAACTGAAAGAGTAAGGGATGAGTAACTAACTCCAGCTTTAGGTTCCTGAAGTAGAACATTTTCTTGCGAAAAACCTGTTTCTTCCAAAAATAACGGGAAAGGTTTCTTTGAGAAATGCCAACATAAAGTCAGCAAGTGCAAAAAATATCGAAGCTCTGAGGTTATTTCATTTCCTTTAAGTTGTACACTATCTTCCCCACCAAACACACTGTGGACTTGTAGATTTCCCTGCAAAGAAAAGTAACTCATCTAGAAGCATCCCCAAACAAAAATGTACGATTCAAGAATATACTAGTCACAATCAACAAAGCTTGTAAGATTGAAGTTTATTGTCAGTTGCGTGTATGTAATATTCTCTATCCCTACATGTAGATTCATGTACATTTGAGAAGCTTGAATATGCATACATGCTGAACAATTAAAAAATGGAAAAAAAAGCAAGTAATTTTTATTACAATTCATGAGTTAAGAATGTTCCTTTACTTGTTGTTTTAAGAGAAAGCTGATACCAAACGCCAACTCTCCTATAGGCCACTTTCCAAGAGTCTCAGAGTATGTAAATCTAAGGGTCTCCGACAATGTTGAAATTGTCTCCAACCATGTCGCAGGAGCTCGAATAAGTTTGTTGGAGACCCGATGAATACCTAAGTGAACATTGCTTTGGCGACGATTGAAATTATCATCAGAATCATCATCGTCATCATCTTGAGAAGACGGCTTTAATTGTAATTTTTTGTTTAAAGTATAATATAAAAGAGCAGCTGCACCAGCAGCGGTGGCCATGGTTGCAGTCGCCATTAAGTTGAGCTTCTTACTAAGTATACGAGGACAGGACAGTGGTAGGTTGTAACATGTAATGGGTGATGTTATGTATGCAATTACTACCCTTTAGTACTTGGAAGCTGAAAACGAGGTCCTGGAAAAACAAAACAAGGAATAAAAACAAAAACTTTATACTAGTATCCAACAAAATCAACATTAGTAAAAAGAAAAAAAAATGCAAGTATTTACTGTAACAAATAGTCCAGATATAGCTCAGGACCATCCCAAAAACAAACGAATTGAATAATCGAGATATATATATATATAAATGATAAAAATGAGTGAAAGAGACAGCACAGCAGCATATAGATACGAAAGGTAATAAAAATTGAAAGCATGAAAGAAATAAAGATGAAGAAAACCTGAATGGATGAATAAATTCTTCTTGTTGTAGAGAAAGAAAGATAGGAGGGAGGAAAGAAAGATAGTGGATTCTTCTACCTACGGCATTCAAACCCCCTAAAACCAACGCAAGGAAGTCTTCTCTCCTTTGTCTTGCTTATACTGCAACAACAAATCTTCGCTCTCTGGTTACCTCAATTTTGTTTTGTAGGTTGTGGACACTTGTTGCGCAAATCATAAATAATAATAATAATAATTGCTATTTACTGTAGTCGAAAGTTTTTGATCCTAGAAAGGTCCCGGAATATCATCAAACTCTGGATACCCGTAGTCAACAACTATGCCATTCCATTCGAACTCGCAAAAAAAATAAAATGATACTCCGTCTCCGTTTCAATTCTTATCATTTTTTATTTTGGGATGTCCTATTCAATTTTTTACATTTCAAAACTTTCCTAAAATAGTAAAGTTTTAATAATTTAAAAACTCTAATGGACCCACTTTTTCCCACTAACTTTCACTATTTCTCTAATCAATTACTTAAATATTAATAGGTCCCACCACTATACCCACCTTTCTTACACTTTCTACTACTTTACTCTTATTTCTTGGTCTCCGTGTTCAATCCAAGTTCCGTGTTCAATCCAAGTGATAAGAAATCACTTGGACGGAGGGAGTAGAGATGTTCAAAAAATCCGAAGCCCGAAATCCGATCCGATCTGATCCGGAAAAAAGCCTAAAAAGCCCGATCCGGTAAAAACCCGGCCCGGTTCAGCCCGGCCCGCGGGCCTTAAACGGGCCTCCTTTTTTCTTGAAAATCCGGCCCGGCCCGAAGCCCGAAAAATCCGGAAAAAAACCCGGATTTTAAAAAGCCCGGATAAAAGCCCGGTTCGGCCCGGATAAAAGCCCGGGCTTTTTTAAAAGCCCGGATAAAAATCTGAATTTTTTATATAAAATTTATAAATATACAATATATT
>PHNY01015498.1:257-10712 GCA_003724115.2 Anethum foeniculum
AGAAACTGTATTCCAAAATTTTTCTTCTCAAAAGCTTCTACGCGTAGGGTAATTGTTCTAGTTGAAACTTTCAAACCCGTGCGATGCACGATTTTCTTTAATATTATATGATTTTTTATTTCAATTTGAATTGGAACCTTTTTAATATTATACCATTGATTTGAATTGATAATGAGTTTTAGTTGAAAAGGATAAATAGTTGGTTAACGATAATTATAATATTATTATAATATTATTTTATTAAAAAAATTGTTAGTGTTATTTTTGGAAAATAAGAATATTTGGTTAGAAAGATTAGAAAAGGTAACATGTTTTAGCCGAAAAAGGTAACTGGTTAATTATTAGTAATTACAGTATTATTATTTTATTTTATAAAATAGACTTGTACGTGATATTTTTGATAAATGAGCTGTTTTAATTAGGGAAAAGTCAAAATAGGTAGCATGCATTCGTTAAAAAAGGCTATTAGTGTTTCAGTTGAAAAAGATAATTGGTTAGTTATCAATTATAATAATTTTTTATTATTATTAAAAGAGGTAAAAACCGAAAACCGTTGAACCCAAATTTTCAATGTTTCTTCTATTATAATATAGAACTAGTTTATATCTCTTGCAATGCACGGGTTGCTCTTAATTGGTTAAATTAATTTTGAAAAGTTGTTATGTTTATAAATAAATAAGTTCTATTTTTTTTTTAAACATCTAACAAATTTAGGTTAAAACGGATAATTAATTAGTTATTATTATTTATGATGCTATCTATTCATTATTTTATTGAATAGAATGATTGAAAATCAAAAAGAAAATCCGAAATTTCAATTTTTCTGATTTAATATAATAGTTATATCTCCAACGATACACGAGTTACTTTTAATATTCCCTATTCGATGATTTGTATTTTAATATCTGATTCTATTAATTGAAAGAGTAAATAGATTCTAAAGTATGTGTTTAAATTTAATAATTATAAGTTTTTTAATTAGAATATAACTTTAAAATAATTAAATATGTTGAATTTGGTAACAATTTTGTAAATGTAATTAAACCTATTATAAAGGTATAAAAAGAAATAGATAATGACTTTTTATATATATTATCGACCAGAAGATACAGTTTATAGTATTTTTGAATGTGTATTTTTTATTTGTATTTTTGATGTGTATTTCGAAGTGTAGTTTATGCACGGATTTTATTTAATATTGTATTATTTTTTAATTACATTTGAATTGAAAATTTTAATACCATATCTTTAATTTTATTTAAACTTATAGTGCACTTTAGTTGAAATGAATAATTGGTTGGTTATTATTAATTATAATATTATTATTTTATTTTATTAAAATAGAATTGTCCATAACATGTTGGAAAAATTAGAGGATTGGTTAGAAAAATAAAAAAGATAATGTGTTTTAGCTTTAAAAGGTAATTGGTTAGTTATTAATAACTATATTATTATTATTATTATATTATTATTATTATTATATTATTATTATTATTATTTGTTAAATAGACTTACCCGTGATATTTTTGAAAAGGAAATATATTTTAGTTGATCGTGATATTTTTGGAAAATATAAATATTTCAGTTGCTCGTGATATGAAAAAATGTGATTTGTTAGTTATTAATAATTATATTATTATTCTACTTTATTAAATAGACTTGCTTGTGATATTTTTTGGGGGAAAAAAGATATTTTAGTTGTCCGTCATATTTTTGGAAAAAAAAATATTTTAGCTGGAAAATATAGAAAAGTTAACATGTGTTAGTTGGAAAATATAATTGTTGTTTTATTTGAAAAAATTAATTAATTAATTATTAATTACAATAATATTATTGATAAAAGACCGAAAATCGAAAATCATTGAACCAAAAGTTTCGATGAATCGTCATAAGCACGGATTTTCTTTAATATTACATTATTTTTTAATTTAATTTAAATGAAAGATTTTAAAAATAAAAATTTGTTGGACTAAATTTTTAAAATGACATGGTTTAATAATAATTATATATTAACTTGTATATGTTTGTGATATTTTTAGAAATTAATGTAATTTTATTTGAAAAATATAAAAAAATATTGTGTTTGAGCTAAAAAAGGTAACTGGTTAATTATTAGTTATGATAATATTTTTATTTTATTTTATTAATTAGAATTGTCTGCGTTATTTTCGTAAAAAGAGCAACTTTTGTTATTTTACAAAAAAAAAAAGTAATATGTTTTAGTTGAAAATGGTAATTGAATAGTTATTAGTAATTTTAATTTTTTATTAAATAGAATTATCAGTGATATTTTTGGAATAGGGGGTGTTTTAGTTGAGGAAAATCAAAAATGTATTTTTGGAAAAAGAGATATTTTAGTTGGGAAAAATAGTATAGGTAACCTAGTTTATTTAAAAACGATAATTGATTTATATACTAATTAAGTAAGGGTAATTAAGTACAAATATTGAAATTATTAAGTAAGGATAATTAAGTAATTTCAGCAAGTACCGTACTCACTGACTACCAAATTTTTAATGTTTCATAATTTTTAATGTTTCGTCTATAAAATAAATATACTCCTATTACTTAAATCTTAACTTTTTGGATCTTAGAATAGAATTGTAACTTGGCAATTATTTATATGTTTTCCGTCTAACTTAGGAACATGTTATTGGAATTAATTACGCTCTTTTTTTAAACTCAGGAGCAATAAGTTAAACATATTATTTATTCTTTCAACTATTTTCTCTAACATTCATTTACTTTCTCTCCTTTAAAACTCGAGAACAGGGCGTAAGTTTGTCAACAAGTTCATATAAATTATTTGCATATTCTTTAACAGTCTTCGAACCTTCATTTTCTGCAATCTAAATTCTCTTTTGAGATTCAAGATTCTCATGCTCTTTGTTCTTGCATTTTCTTGAAACTCTTGTTTGAGATACTCTCAAAAGATTTTGAGGTTGTTTCCTGAAAACATGCGAGCTTTGGTTTTAATAATCTTTAATTGTTTCTCATTGTGAATATTAATTTGTTAAATTATGAAAATTCCGTTATTGGTAGAACAACTAAATTTTTTGTCACCGCTTCCTAAAGATTCCACACCTCAAATACACTGTCATTTTGATAGCCCACAATTGGTAGTTTTCACTAGTGAAAACCGAGGGTGGAATAGGAGAATAAGAAATTGAACTCATAGAGGCATACTATCGCATTACACTCACTACCAATTTCACTCGAATCTCTTAATAAATGTAGGCTCTGATATCATATGTTGATTTTAAATGTAAACTACTGCAGTGTAAAATTACACAAACTAAATATTCATTTTACACACTACACAATAAATATATAGAACGATATATGAAAATGAAACTTTGCCATCAAGCAACAAGTCATACATCTTTTAAATTTGCAAATTTAAACTACTGATGTGGTGTTTGGAGAGAGACACGTGTGTCAATGACAAATTTCTACATGTATATATGTATGTTTATGTATGTAAGTGTGTGTCTATAATCATGTGTTATAGTATATGTTTATAGAGAGCCATGGATAGAGTCGGGCGAGACAAAATAAGAGCAATAAGATTTTATATAAAATGACATAGTATTATTAATTATCTTGGGAATATTATTGAGATATATCTTTGGTTCTTTATCTTCGTATTTTTATAAGTTTATTAACATATAAAATGATCATTAACATATCTTAAAGAATATATTATACAGCATCAAATCTACGCCAATCTACTCACAGGTCACACCTAGGTCATGCATGTGGCTCGCACAAATTTCCTACTAAAAGAATACAATACTACGATAAAAATAGGGAATGTTAACCTCACAACAACTATTACTAATTTAAGTTTTCAAATAAATCATAAATACATTGAAATCCATGACAAATTAGATAGTATTTTATAACATGATTGTGTCTTGCACAGCTATAAAGCTTGTTTGATATTAATATTTTAAGATTTTTATTTTTTTCAAAAATTCATTTTTACGTCGAAAAGTGGATCATGAATGCCCCATCTTTGGGGCATTAACTTTGGTGTCCATCATAACTAATTACGAGAATATTGAGGAAGAAAGAGGATCGAACTTTTAACTTCTGCCAACACGAAGCTTTAATACCACGTTCTCATCTAATCTCCAGGCACTGTGACCAGAATCTTATATTGATATTCTAATAATCTCTCATCTTACTGTTTTTAGAAGTAAACATTTTGCTAAAACAAACTTCAGCGAAGGAACTGTTGGAGACTACCTAAGCACTCCATTTCTCTATAGTAGGCTGATGTATAAACCTCACAGAGTCTTAGTGTCTTAAAAACTTCTTTCAAATATTCTGAATTGCATGCCAGTACCAGGTAACATACTCAAAACAAACAGCATAGTGAAAGTTGTGATATATGAATGGTGTTCAATGTACTCACACATGGATCATCTAAGCAATATGAGGATTACAAGATGTCAACATTCACATAAAATTTAGTAATTCTATAGTAACAGACTTTGATCCAAGACCAGGATGTATATACACGCACAAAATTTCCCTGGAGCTTTCTTTTGTAAAATGTAAGTTTCTGCTACTAGTTTCAATCTTTTGCATTTCTCTGATTAGTTGTAATCTTGTGGTTTTATTTTCTCCTCAGGTCATTAATGTACTGAGAACACAAGAAGCTCACCAATTATTGGCTTGTTCTTCCGAAGTAATGATCTATTTGCAAGCATCCTCGAGACTGCAAAGTGCTTGTTTTTACCCCCGTCTTGCACTTCTTTGCCACTGATGAAGTTTCTCTGTCTTCCTGCTCACAAAATTATAATGAGCTAAATAAACCTTTACAATATAAGTGTAAATGTTTGGCATGAATAATTTTTGCTGTAAAAACAAGTTGAGCAAAAGCTTATAGCTCCCATCAATACATGTGCTAAGATGACAACTTTTTGTCTATTACAGCTATGACACATCAGCAGAACCCAAAAAAAATGTAGTATGACGGAAAGCTGTTAAAATAGAATTCAAAAACCAGGTTTATATTACAGAAGCCTTAAACGGTTAAGAAAAGGGGTTTAAAGTACAGGAAGTCAGGAACTACAACTCAAAGACATACTCATAAAAAGAACAAAGACATACCGCTGAAGATTGATTTAACGATCGCAGAACCTTGATTTTACCCCCTCTACCATCAGCTCCAACAGCAATCAAATTACCCGTACTTGGACTTGATCCTTGCACACCCATCGAGCCTACCATTGACCCCTTATTTTGGCTTCGTCTGCACCACTTTCCCAGGTGCCATTTGTTCCCATCAGGACCTATTAACCCACCAGAGAAGCAGCTTTCTATCTGTTGCTTGGAAGGTTCTGTTTGACATTTAAAAAACAGAGAACACTTAAAGATATATATAATATATATTAGTCAATATATTCAATCTACTGAAAAGGAGAGATTCCGTAAACAATATAATTACTCCTTATCCACCAGATAAAATACCTGACTGGGACTCCAGAAGTTTTGACGTAGCATCTTTTCCAATATTAGGCAACCGCTTGTCATGGGTACTATCATCTAAAAGTATAACCAAGTCTTCATTTCTGTTAGGGATTAAAGTGTCGGTTGTTTTGCAGTGAATAGCACTCCTTGAGCCTGTATCACAGCCTTCTTTACCTAATAGATGTGGTTTGACATTGTATGTTTCATCAAAAGCATTCCCTTGCCTTGAGTCTTTGTCTGCAGCTTCAGCCTCAGCGCCTAGGTCTTTGTTGGTAGCTCTAGCCTCGGCAACTATAGGTGCTGAGACAAAGCTGAAATCATGCACAGATGTAGAAAATGTAGGCTCGTCATCGTCTATAACAACATAATCACTACTTTTAGTAACCTTCTCATTGGAAGTTCGGAGATCTTCTGTTCTTCTGGGATTGGAAGAGATTAGATTATATGACATATTTTCCATTTTGTTCATACTAATCTTTGGTGCAGCACATTCCTTAATTTGGTCCTTTAAAGAACATCTGTTAATAAATGAAAATCTTGAATCACGATCTGCACCAGCTGGAGCTTCCTTTACAATATTAGATTCCTTAAGACCTTTCAAAGATCTCAATGCATCATTCTCTTTTGCTTCAATAGCTGACTCAAGTTCTTGGACCCTTGTCTGACAAAAGCAAATATTCTCTTACACATTTTAATCATATCCTAATCTAAATATCTTAAATTTAGCCTACTTACTTTCAAACTTTGTATCTTTTCTTTGGCCTTCTCGAGTTTTTTTAAAGAGCGAGCATCTCCTCTACCAAGAGCATTGCACTTTGCCATTAATTCTTTATAACTCCTGTAGAAAGTCATGTGTCAATTGAGATATAGAAAGCAGAAGACAGTTCAAGATCTGTAAGACTAGAGACTAGACACAAGTGATATCAACTACAAGGTTCACATAAAATTGCAGACAATAGACAACCAGAGAAGCTATTGTAACAGCAGGATTGACGGGTCAAGCATATGTGTTGTGTCGAATTCACGAAATTGTAATATAAGCACATAGGCCACAATTTAAATTTTAGCTACAAAACATTGCTGAGATACTGAATCAAAAGATTCCACCTGAATTCTAAAGCTAATTAAGAATGACATACTTATTGCGAATGACCAGGGACCTCTTTAGGACATCTATTGTTTCCTTATTGTTGGTCTCCTTGCCTAAAGAAGCGAGCTTCAGAACCTCTTCTTCGTCCAAATCCAAATCACACACCCTAATCACCAACAAAAAATTACATATTGAGCACGATAAGCAAATTATGAACAGATACTAAAGCAGATTACTTCCACCTTACAATGCTCCACTTACAACTTGAGAGCAGCAAGTTCTTTTGCTAAAGCAATACTCCTTTCTTGCAGTCTCAAACACTCCGAAGTTGCTTTATCAAGTTCCTGTCATGCAATTGGTAGATGAAATTGACAACATTCTTAATTAGCTTTTGTAAACCGCGGTTATGATTATTTCGAGGGAAAAAAACACAATTATGACATGTATACACTATAAAGCAAGGACACGGGTACTGGGAGGTGCAGGTGTGAAGTGCAGAGACATGCAGATTCGGCAAATTTGAGAATATGGGGATTCGGGTGCGGCGGGACACACATACATAAATATAAATTTTTACATATATATTAAGTTACACATACTGAAACCCCTAACAGAACCAAAAATTGTATGCAATTTAAATCAAATGCATAATTTTTCATCTAAAACACAAAAAAAAAATAAGTATAGTCTTTTCATTTATGCAAAAATGAACATGAGGATCAATACTTTTGTATTTGCTTATACAATCATTGATACTTAATTTTGATAAAGTAGTTAGTTAACGCAAATTTGACTACAATTAGTGAAAACAAATTCGTAAGTACGAGTATAGAAGAATCCCCGTGTCCTACAAGAATCCGACACGGGCATATGGCAAATTACCTTCCCTGCTTCCTAGTGTATATACGTACGAATTCATAATCTCCCACATCTAGCCAGGTAATCAAGAGTGAATTAACTGTATCGATCATATGTAGTTCTTTATATAATTAACTAAGGCAAGCACAAAATTTGAGACCATATACCTTGGACTTTATATGAAGCAACTGTTGAGAAAATGTTTTTTGCTTTAAAGCATCGTCTTTCATGGCTGCTTCTTTCTTCAACTGCTCCTTGCACGTAGACAGCTGTACTATGTAGAGGCAGTTTGAAGTGAATAGAGTAGGATGCAGATAGAAACTTTAACGTATAACTGCTCCTTTTCCTAAACTATATCCATTAACATGTAAATTTGAGGAGGGGCCAGGGGGGCATTTCCCCTCATTCTCATAATAAGTAATTGCTTTTTGTTTAAATTTGATTTATAGTCTCTTGAAAATCATTGACTCGACATGCATTATGTGCAGTAGGGTCCAAAAGTAAATTATATATCAGCATTTTGACGAAACTACCATTGACCAGCGCAGAACATGATCAAGCATCAAAGTTTCTTATTTTTCTTCATTTTACCAAGTTAAGAAACATGTAGTTTGCTTTAGACTTTAAAAAGCAAATGACATAACTAATATCTATGATTATCTGCACAAGCAATTAGATACATGTGATAAAATCTTTTGGGCATCTTAATTTCCTCAGTATTTTTTTAGAAAGCAACTTCAGTTTAATTGCTTTTTAAACATTAACCAACTGAAATATTCTAACTAACAAAATGTATGATAGGTAAGTTGAATACCTCAACATTGATCTCCTTGAGATCTTTCTTTTGTAGCTCCAAGGCTGAGCTTAAGGCAGATACCTTTCCCTCCAATCTTGTAGCCTCTTGACGCAATTCTTCAGGATTTTCTTCACAGTTTTGCAATTTCTGACTAAGGCTTTGATCATGGGGATCGCCAACTGACTGGAAATACAGGCGACTCACATTTTTCTCTGAGCAGGTTTGTTTGCATACAGGACAATTCTTCTTCTTTCCATTTGTACAATACTCGAACCATTGTTGTATACTAGATTGTCAAAAACATACCACACTACATTATAACAACCTCCTGATTATCATTTAATAGTGACAAACTAGATAGCTTTATACGTGTTTGTATTTTTATTTTTCAAGATAGCCAAAGTGATGAAAAACTACAAAGAACACATTTGACATACTTAAACAAGCATACGTGAAAATTCAACATAAACGGGACAAACAACTCAAGTTAGGAACTAATTTAACTGTGTTTGAGCAATGTGTATGGCCGGAGTTTAACAAGAAAATGTATATGTGTTAGCCAAAATACAAAAGGACTATAACATTTCAGATTCAAACTCGTCTAATAACTGAATTGTACGTCTTAATCGAACCCCATAACCAAAACCGAAACTTAAATTGCTGCATTCATACGCACGCGCAGACACTACGTGAAATTGGGGCTTAGGGCACACAATTACAATTTGTTCAAACAATTACAGAACTACAATTAATAAATTCAAATTAATCTAACAACATCCAATAGATAATGTCACGGCAATTTCAAATGAAAAATATAAAACAATTACATCGAATTGGAGATAAAAGATATTAATATAAATAACATTAATATGAGTAATAAGAATAATTAATAAGAGAGTGACTGACCATAGCTCGTGAAAAACATGACCGCAGATTGAGATAGATTGAAGATCTTCAACATTTGGCTTCAGATCTTCGAAGCAGATAGTGCAAATCATCTTGGCGAACGGATTATTATTCATTTTGTTATTATTTTCTCCGGCGACGGCACGGCACTCCGAGCCTCGGGAACTGTGTGTGTTTGATTGCGCTGCGGTGCTGGATAAATGGAGGCGAATTCAACAAAAACTTGCAAGGCGGGAAGACATGGAGGGAAATTAAAATTAAAATTTAACGTAGATACGCATAACAATACTTTTGTTTTCTCGAAATATTTTTTAGATCAAGTATATTTCAAATTCTTGAATAAATAGGCCTATATCAATTTTTAAATTTAAATAATTAGTCAAAAATTTATTTATTTATCAAAAACTTAATTTTATGTTTAACTTTCAAATTTATCATTTGCGAATTTTATAACTTGTAATGTGATTTATGTTTTTTTTGCAACTAAATTCGATCAAAGCGAACCAATTCAATATATTTTCGGTCGATTAAATTGATTAAAAAACCATACTCTTGATTGTGAGGATGTCAACATGTCACTTCAAAGTTAGGAGTGTTATTCTTGTACCCGAACATGAAACCGTTCCTCGAATCTACCCCGATCCTTAGACGGGGATCTCTTTCCTCCCAAATTCATGTGCCGAATGGGGAACAAGAATTCTCGTGGGTAATCCTCGATTACCTTTTTTTTTTTTTAAAGATATTGATATTATATAAAATACTTTTTGAAAATTTTAATTTAATAAATTATAATGGATAATATATAGATATACATTTTTAATTTTGTAATATGTTTTAAACATTATTTTGAATTAATATTTATTTGTAATTTAAATAAAAGATAAAAGAAAGAGTACATGTATTTGAATGTGAATATTTTTAATTGATAAAATGAACAAAAGTATCTAAACTTATAAATATATGTAGGATTCATACATATTTTTAATAATTTATTTACTATATTAATATATTTATTATATCTAGTACATGAGAACAGGCAGTGGGGCATGAAATAAACATCAAATTTCAGGTCGGGGCGGGGCGGGAAGGGAAACACTAATCCACTCATAGCCTTGAAACCAAAAAAAGATTTGGATTCCCTCTCGATTCAAAGCAAGTCGGGTCAGTGCTGGGCCCCAAGGCGGGCGGGTGAAATACTCATCTCTATTGATTGAATTCAAAAATATTCAAATCGAACAAAATGGATTATGCAGGTATTTTATAATTTTTTGACAAACCCAACATAGGTTTAAATTACAATTTTTGTTCGGCAATTTATATATAT
>PHNY01015523.1:2491-16580 GCA_003724115.2 Anethum foeniculum
TATTTGAAATTGTTTATTAATTAATTGAGCTTGTCTTAATTAATTATAAAAATAATTTGAATTTAATAATAAAACTAAATCAAAATGGGTTTGGTGAAGCCCAATTCGATTTAGGGTTTTAGCCCAATCTCTCTTCCCTATAAATACATAATGATGTATTAATTAGGGTTAAGAAAATTATAAATCGTTTTTCAGAAAAACCCTAGCTGCTCAAATCGTTTGAAAGGCTAGAGAGAGAGAGAGGCAGGTTCATCGACTAGTACCGGTTCCGGTGATCGTTGAACTATCAAGCGTCGTGTGGACTGTTTTGGCGAAGTAGATCTCAAAGAGGGCTGCGTGGTGATAACTCTTGGACCTCCATTGCTGATATAGGAAAGATTTTAAAGGTAAACGCATCTGATCCACGAATTAATAATATAATTTTCACATGGATCCTGAGATAGGGTTTCAGTTTTATGGTTTTTTTACTGTTTCCGTTGCGTTTATATGTCCTAATCCCTTCAAAGGAGACTTTGTTTATATCGTAAAATAAATTATACGAATGATTCTCAACTCAGAATTAAAGTTTGTTTAAACCTCAAGAGTTCAACAAGTAGGCTCCTTTATAACTAATATATGTTTTATACGAGAAGCCTTTTTAACTTGGAATCCGAAGTATACAACTTCAACAACTATGTAACTAACGTTCATTAATATCTCTAATTATTATATGAGACTGATACGAGTAACCTTGAACTTAAAGTCTGAAGTCAAACTAACTCATTTATCTCAACAAGGAAGCCTTGTTTATATCTCTAAATAATATAGTGACATTTATACAACTTGCGTTCAACTCAGATTTGAAGTTAAACTAAACTTACTAAGATTCAACGAGAGATATTTTGCTAATGCCTCTTATAATTATAACAAGACTTATACAAAAACTCGTAACCTCGGAATTTAGTTAGTTTATGCCTCTATTTATTTCAAACAAGGAAGTCTTTGTTTATGTCGTATTATATCGACTTTTACAAAGTTATCTTCAACTTGGAAATAAAATGGACTAACTTGCAAATATTCAACAAGGAAGATTTTTGCTTATATCTCTTATAATTATAATGAGATTTATACACGTAGCTTCTAACTCGGAATATGAGCTAGCTTTAAGTTGCTTAATATTTCAAATGAAGAAGTCTATTGTTTATGTGGTTACTTTCGACTTGTACAAATCGACTTCGACTTCAGAAATAAAAAGAAACTGATTAGTAAATATTCAAGAGGAAGCTTTTGTTTAAATCTCTATATGAGACTTATACAAATTGCTTCTAACTTGGAATACTAACTAATTAATTTACTATAACTCAACAAGGAGGTTATTTGATTATGTCGTATATCGACTTATACAATATAGCCTCGACTTGGAATTTAAGTAAATCGAAGTTGTATTTACTTCCGGATAAAAATATACGGAATATAAAAAAATTATTTAGGAGAAATAAAGATGAAGCAAGAAATCTCCTAAATGGGTTTACAAATTATGTATACTAACAAGACTTAACAAGATAAGCACTAGTATACAAAATCGTAAAGTAAGAAAATATTTGCGCTAAAAGTTAAACAATTAAGCACTAACACAAATATTAACTAACTTATCACTCTTGACCTTCCAAAGGCTCAAACCCTTCTTAAAATAAAGAGTGGGTTACAAGCGCTACGAGTTAGGATCGAAGCCTAAAAACACACCAAAACGAAACCAAAAACTCGCCGAAAAGTGGCCGAAAATGTGGCTGGAATATGGCTTTAAAAACTGAATTTTCAGTGTTTCTTGGGACACTTAGGGGCTGATAAAATGGTATTTGAGTTGCCTAAGTAAGTGTTACGTGTGAGAGATTTGAGGAAGAAAGGAGCAAAACAAGCTTTTAAGGGTATGAAACTAAAGAATAAAAAGAGCTTGCTTCTTGAAACTTTGGGAGGCTTCTACTACTATAATGGAGAGTGATTAGAATGGCAAAATCTCCAGAATTTTCTTGGCTTAAATGGCATAAAGAAAATACATGTGAAAGGGGTAGTATATATAGCCAAAAAATAAGACATAAAGGGATAAAGGTTCCCTAAATAAAGGAAAATTATTGGTTAACTTTGGTAATCAAAATATAGTTGTTATACAACCCACTTTATGGTACAAAAACGTTTCCCATTTATTATTTATTTAAAAAGTTCAAAACAAAGCAAATAAATACTATACGGACGAGTAACAATGTATTTTTCCATTAAATTGAAAAATTAATGAAAAATTATGAAACTTGGGGGATCCTCTTGAAATAATGCCAAATGATCATGGAAAAAATTTCACCTTGAAATTATTTTTCCATCTATGACTTTTAAGAGACTCAAAAATCGGTTACGTACTGATTTTAGGGGTCCCAGAAAAAAGTGATGCTAAAATCATGAAAATCCTACCCAAATTAGAATTAAATATATTAATGACAAATACCAAGTTTCAAGTCAAAAAGATATGTGGAAGTATTTTTTCAGATTTTTGGAACGTTAAAACAGCCTTCCGGAATGACCAAAAAATTCTTTTGTCTTTACCTACAAGCTAGACAAAAGTTCTGACTTGATATATATTCAAACATAATATTCCATGAATAATAATGACTATGAGGTCTGAGGAATAATTACGTTTGAATTTATATTAATTTTATCCGGATAAAAAAGCATTTCGGGGTTTTCGGAATAAAATCTGTTTTTTGGCCTTTTGGCATGTAATTTGATATTTATATTCAAATGAATATAACAAATTTTGAGAGTAAAACTTTAAGAAAGACACACTTTTAAATAATTTTGACATTTTTGGCTCATTAAAGCGATGTTTAAAAATTCTCGGTTTTCGTGCGTTTAGCAGTTGTCTTTGCTTTCTTTGTTAAAAAGAACTTAGTATGGATTATATCATTAGGTTGGTATTACCATCCTAAACACTTCTCAAATAAATTGTGTCGGAAAATATTTTAGGATTTAGGTCCCCGTTGAACTGAAATTGACTTTTCTCGGAAAATGCCATAAATATAAACCTAGGGGAGGATTACTATTTGATCCTAGATTTCTAATTTAATTTCACACTTAATCGTAATTAAATAAATAATCAAAACTTGCGGAAAATACAACGTATCACAATCTTCCCCTTTTTGATATTTTGCTAAAACTATAAGTGTAAAATTAAATTTATGTATGAGTTCTTGACTTCCCTATGCATCTAACTATATGCATTTTATTAGAGTTTTAATAATCTAATTTACACTTTCCCTAAAGTGATGAAAAGTATTTTCCTTTTAAATCCATACACACTTAACACATAATTTTGCAAATTGAGTCGTACAAAGTTATACTCATTATCAGGGCCTACGCGACCCAGGACCCACTAGTCCCGCGGTTAATGAATTATAGGACTTAAATATTCCAAAATTTTCTTTTAACGTGTTCACCACTATAATCTTTGTATATATTATCTCTGCTAATAAATATTTCAAATATAAATAAATAAATTGTTAACAAATTTTATAAAAAATAATAATATAATATTAGGTACGAAAATAAATTAAGAAATTTAGGCTCAAGGTATATTTATTTATATAGGTTGTAACTGCATAACTAGAAAAAACATTGAAAAATACAAAAAAAAATCTAAATATTTCTGAGAAACTAATAATTTGAAAGATACATCCAGCTCTCAATTTCTTAAAATTAAACATAGAACATAATGAACTGCTAAAGCAAACTCTCATTTAAAATTAATAATTAGAAACTAATAAAAAATTATAATAAAATTATTAACTAAAAGCTAATAATAAAATCATAATCATATAAATTATAAGAGTAAATGAGATGAGAATAAATTAGCAAAAGATAGGTAGAGTATAATGATTTCAAATATATAAATTTACTTTAAGGTCATGAAGACATCATAGGTAGAACTAAAAATTATTTGCCAAAGAATAATAATCAGGCCACTCAGATTTATATCTAACCTCCATCTACAATAAAGTAAATTTCAGAGTACTTATAAATTTAAATATTAAATTTTAAAAAAATATTAACCTTTATTATTAGTCTCTCGTATAATTAAATTTAAATATAAAATTATCATAAATGTCATATTTAACAAAAATGTATCATCTAAAAACAACACTAGCAATAAAAATTGAAAATTTTTGAGTTAAATGCAATTATAATATAATATTTTAGTTGCTTTTGACATTGGAGGGGCTAAGATATAATTAGTGACCGTTCTATCTCTTATTTATACTATCACATTAGTAATAATTTTTAACAAACAGGTCAGTTGTTGGGGGTTAAGATAAAATATATTATCATTTTTTTAAAAATATGGAATTTTTATGTGATTAGAAATATAAAAATATGAATTAACATGCTCAAATGTTGATTTGAAAAGATAGTCTACATCGATTAAGGAAATTCAAATTAAATTATGCAGAGGGTGACACATTTGATGTCTCGAGTTAAATGAATCTATAATATTATAAATAATCTATAATATATGGTTAAAGGAATTCTTACATTGTATATTATTCAGGAAAGCATTAATCGATTCACTGATTTAATTATTATTACTTGGGTAACAATGATGTATTACTAGATGTCGCTCATTGTTTACTATTTTAAATTAGATTTAAAAAATTTTGCCCACTTAATAATAACCTATAGGGTCACACACAAAGAATGCTTGAAGGATGATTTAATTTAAATTAGGAATTAAATTAATTAAAATAATTTGAATTATTTGCAACAATAATGAAGTATGACTTAATTAATTAGAATAAATAATGATACTCGAATGTACTAATATTAATTCTGAAATTTAGTTAAATAATTAATTGAGACTTAATTATAATACGAATAAGAATTTCAAATTAATAATAACTCCTTATCAGTTAAGTGTTATTTTGTTTTTCTACTCTCTATATAATATCTCCAAGAAGAAACAATTTTTTTCTAGTACACATCTGATTCTTGAGTTCAAGCATTCGTGTGGATAACGATAGAGGCTATATCGCGAGAGCGGGATGCGTATCGATTGAAGGATCTCCATAATTCTTCCATTAATGAACTATTAAAGCTTCTTTAAGAATGTATTCTTAATCTACAAATTAAATCATTTGTATTCGCCTGGATCCTGTGGAGGGTTTCGTTTTTATTTTGATTTTATTATAATTTTTCACGTTTTTCCACTCTTATGTATGCACAAACCCCTTCAATAGCATCAGAGCTACTTGTGAAATGTTTTAATTCGATTATGTGTTTAACAGTTTTGGATATATATATATATATATATATATATATATATATATAAGCATGAAGATATGATATTCATGTGGATTATACAATCATGAGAAGATTGTATATCTGTTATATGTATCTGATACATGCTTTTGTTTGTTATGGAGATTGTATACGACAAGATTTCGGTGTACATGCTTGTGTTTGTTAGAGAGATTGTATACGATACGATTTCGGTGTACGCTGCGCAGATTTTGTGAAATTTGTCGTACTGTGTCCGATTTTCGTCCATGATACCTTTTTTGGAAGGGAAACACGCCAATGAACAGAAGAGACAATGTCACCGACATGGATATTAGGCATATAACATCGTTTACTATCTGTAAACCACGTTTTTTGTTTTTCTGATTTAATTCTCATTTTCTAATTTTTTTCATATTTTTTTGATGATTAGATAATGATGTGTATGATATGGTATGATCAGATTATGTGTTTTAAGATGTTCTTAAATGTTAATTGAGAATGGTGGATGGTTATGGCTTATGACCCACAGGTTAATGGTGTTGGTTTAGAACTTGCACGTTGTTTTGATTCAATGTAATTATAAAACTCGAATGTAACTTGAGATTTTCTTGTAAGTTCATTAGATTAGTTTTTATATTTCAAATTTTTAATATACATGAAGGCGAAAAAAGACTTTAAGAAGAAGAAGGCATTCCGATGGAGGTGATCTAAGGAAGCCCTATATGGAGGCAACTCAAGGAAGAAGACATGTAATAGTTAGTTTGTATTTATATTTACCACCTTAGATTGACCTTGATCTTTATCATTAGCTTGATGAAGATCATACGGGATGAAGTCATAACCCAACACGTTTATTATATTGCACTTTACATATATATGCTCATGTGGTGAATGTATGTGTAGAATAGTTTAATGATAGACGCTTAATTAGACTAACCATGTATGTATTAGATACGACACCCATACCATGCATCCTAAACAAAATAAAATTTGTAAAGGTTCAAGATTTTAATATTAATAATAAACGATCAAAAGATACTCGTGTTTATGAAACACAGAACAAAATACAAATTCTTTATTTCTGACATGGGAGATTGTCACAAATCGATTATCAACCTGTAAGGAAGTTGGTTATTGAATAAGACTGATGTGTCTTCTCCAACGACCTAGAAATCAATTAATTGACGATTATAATTTGAAGTATTTTATTCAAGGAAAAATTAGGAATCTCTTTATGATGGGATCATGATCATTTTGATAACAAAATCCTAAAGTTAATAGTAAGTTGCTTAGATGCCTTCCAATGTGTGACGCTCGTCAATACCTAGATTGGTAAGGAGTTTGTTTGCCAAAGCGAAGTACTCCTATAATCCTGAGTAGGCGTGATGAAGTATAAAGGATGCGTGGTGATTGAACATGATTTGGATCTTTGTTATTCTTGCATTCATGAGATGTTAAAGCTTCTTAAGGTAAACAATCTGATCTACGAATTAAATATCTATTTTTCGCATAAATCCTGCATTTAGGTTTCGTTAATTCTAGTTTTTATGATTTTAATTTAATTTTTCCACTGTGTTTGATGCCTCAAAACCCAACGTCCTCATCGTTTTTCTTATAATTGTCATTCTAGCATTAAGATCATCCAATACAACTTGGCCATAGGATGGGCCTTTATTTAAGTTTCATGAAGGCTTAAGAATACTAGAAGTCTAATTATTATCTTTGACTTTAGTATCACTCTGAGGGCAACATGACTCACGAATGGCTTTTGTATCTCTTTAGGTTGTCTTCGAATTCTTTGTTAGATCATAATACATAATCACGGATGCTATATTATCAAGATTACACAACAATTATAACCTCAGAAGCGTATCTAATTCATGACCATATATAAGAATATTGATTGTGGGAATTGATCTTCTACAGACTTGATTCATCTCTAGCTGTATCTCACTCGAACGGATGGGAATTGAGGAGTAGAGATTGTGTACGGTCTTCGACAAAAAATCTATTATGTTCTTTATATATAGCCGTATATAGTAGCCCAATTACACAGAGTAACCCTAATTAGACTTAGTATTGATATTAGACATTACATAGCCCATACCGAATAGGATAAGATGTTATTAGAAAGACCACTTCAATAGTCAAAATATAGAATAAACATTAAATATAATCATTTTTAATTTGTAAGAACATAAATTGTTATTATTGTTATAAATAATCTAACATTCTTTTGTAATGAGACTTTTAACTATAAGCCATTTACATAAAGAATTGTTATAAAAAGAAAATGAGAATTCTAACCATTAATTTAAATATGTTATACACATTTAATTCAAACAATTTCATAACTTATAGTTATTTAATTTGTAATCTTAATTCTATTTTGGTTTTTTCATAAGTTTTAAGTGTATTTTATTAACACATAGTATCTTACTCAACACCAAATAATTTTTAAAGTGAGAACAGATTATTAGTATAACTAATGTTGCTTTATTAACTAAATAATTTGCACATATCAAACAGTTATAAAAATGCCAACACAAATCTATACAATATTATAATAGGCGAAACTTTAAAAGTTTGGTGGTTGGTCGGTCGATCAGTACGGTACTTGATGAAATTACTTAATTACCCCTACGTAATTATTAATGTTATTTTTACTTAATTGCCCTTACTAATAACTTCTATTATAATCATAATTAGTATATAAACCAATTACCTCTTTCAATTAAAACACCTTACCTTTTTTATTTTTTTTCCCATTAAAACGGGGAGGTGGAACCACTAGAATGGGAAGTTACCTTAATCATATTTATTTTAAAGTTATATTTATCAAAATTTGTATATAAATGAATTACTTTTTTCAACTACAACATCTCCTTTTTTAAAAATATCAAGGGCAATTATATTTAGTAAAATAACTCTATAGTATATAATATAGACAAAATATTAAAATTTTGGTAGTCGGTTAGGTACGGACCCTGTTGAAATTACTTGATTACCCCTTACTTAATTATTAATGATATTTTTACCTAACTACCCTTACCTAATTTAGTTTAAAGTTATATTTATCCTAATTAGAATATAAATCAATTAATTTTTTCAACTACAATATGTTACCTTTTTTATTTTATTTTCAACCAAAATGCCTCCTTTTTAAATATCACGATCAATTATATTTAATAAAATAAAATATTAAAATTACTAATAACTTCTATTCTAATCATAATTAGTATATGAACCAATTACCTTTTTCAACTAAAATACGTTACCTTTTATATTTTTTTCAACTAAAACTACTTCTTTTTTTTCAAAAATATGTCATGCAAACTACCTTTACCTAATCATATTTATTTTAAAGTTATATTTATCATAATTAGTATATAAATCAATTACTTTTTTCAACTACAACATGGTACCTTTTTTATTTTTTTAACTAAAACATTTTAGCTTTTCTATTTTTTCCAACTAAAACATCTATTTTTCTAAAAATATAACGGGTAACTAAAATATTTTTTTCTAAAAATATCACGGGCAACTAAAATATCTATTTTTTTCGAAAATATCATGGGTAAGTCTATTTAATAATGTAGAATTATAATAATATAATTATTAATAGCTACCAAATTATCATTTTTTATATCACGAGCAACTAAAATATCACTATTTTCCAAAAATATCACGGGCAACTAAAATACTATCTTTTCCAAAAATATCACGGGGAAGTCTATTTAATAAAGTAGAATAACAACAACAACAACAACAACAACAACAATAATAATAATAATAATAATAATAATAATAATAATAATAATAATAATAATAATAATAATAATATAATTATTAATAACTAACCAATTATCCTTTTTTATCTAAAACATATGATCTTTTCTATTTTTCCGACCAACTACCCTTTTTTCCAAAAATAACATTAGCAATCATATTTTAATAAAATAAAATAATTATATTATTATTATTATAATAAAAGATATTAAAATTTTTAATTCAAGTTAAACTAAAAAAATATACAATATTAAAGAAAATTCATGCCACAGGTTTAAGCTAGTTATATAATAAAGAATCATATACTACAAAACTACCTCCTCTTTCATTATCATATCCAATCAACTTTATGGAGCATCTTCTTCATTATTTTCAGTAAATACCTAATCAACATAAATGTATAATAAAATTTCCAATATGAAAATTAGTATCTATATTATAATATCTACTTAATTACAAACTAGTAACAATTGTCAATATATATATAGAGAAGCCTAAATTCATCATTTTTACTAAACTATTTCTATAATATTGATCAATTATATATTATTCATAGTTATCTACAAGATCTCTTATAATTACATAAAAATATAATACATTAAATCAAAAATTTAGAAACGGTAACTAAAATATACAAGGCTCGAGCCAACAAAAGAAGTGGTAAAAAATACATAAGGACTTGATTAGTCACCAGAAAGGGCTCATTTAAGGCTTTACAAACTGACTTTTCAAGGCTCAAGTGGTCACTTGTAGGCTTCCTAAGCAAGTGGCAAAATGGTGTGTTTTTGTGAGCAAGAAAGATGATGAAAAACAACCCTAGAAAATAAAAATCTTTGAAATAGAAGAGGCTATAAATAAAGAAATGTTTTTGCAACATTGGCTACGGGAAAGAGAGTGTTTGTAAGTGTTTTTCAACACCATGTATTGGCTAACCAAAGGGCTTAAAGAATGAAGGGGTTTAGGCTTGCTTTTATATCCAAAAAGTAAGCCTATTTAGTTTAAGCATTAAGCACAACCATATAAAAGCAAAAGCAAGTGGGAGCTTGTGTATACAACTCAGCAGTAGGAATGCAAATTTGCTACATAGAGCTGGGAGGTTTTTTAACATTTTACAAATGATTAAAAATGTAATGGTGCACTTACGGATGACTAAAAAATGCAATATTAACTAAAAATGAAACTTTATTTATTACTATGAAATTTTGGGGATATTCTAAAAACGTTTCTAGAGGATCAAAATTTCACCTTGAAATGAGTTGAGAAATATGACTTTTACACGTCCAATAGATCCATTATGTATCAATTTAAGGTGTCATAGAAAAAAGTCATCCAGAATTTACAAAATTAGTCTACATGACAGAAGGCAAGATACAAAGGACAAATAGCAAGTTTCAAGTCTAAAAGACATGCGGAGGAATATTTTTAGATTTTCCAAATGTTAAAACAACCTTAGCGACCGAAAAATTCATTTGTCTTTACCGACAAACTAGTAAAAAATTATGAAAATATTAATGGATTAAGACTGGTGAGTTTGTTGACTAATGATCTCATTGATCGTTGGTACAGTGATACTAAAGTCAAAATACAAGTACATGTAAATATATACATGGTGCTGCAAAGACTAAATGTGAGATTTTAAATGTTGTTGTGTCCTAAGATTTTTGTAATAGGGTTAAATGATGCTTTGGTTAGCCCAAAATAAGGAACTCTAATTTAAGATTACAAAGAATTGATTTCTCCGTTGTTGGAGTAGACACATCAGTCTCACTTAATAACAGAAATAAAGAATCCATATTTTATTCCGTGTTTCATGAACACGAGAATCTCATGATCGTTTGTTATTAATCATAAAATCTTGAATCATTACAAATTTTTTCTTTTTTAGCATGCATGGCTTAGGTGTCGTATCTAATACATACATGATTGGTCTAGTTAAGCATGTATCATTAAAATATTCTACACAAAACATAGCAATCTAGATTTTGTTTTCGAGTTTTTAAGCTAGTTTGATATATATATATATATATATATATATATATATATATATATATTTGGATATATATATATATATATATATACTTAAAAAATAATGATATCTATTACACTTATTATTAGGTCGAAAGGTCAAATACAGAGGGGGTGAATGTATTTGTGTCCGTTTTCAAAAATAATTGCAGTTGAAAAATAAAATCAAATCGAAGGAAACAAACACAAACGAGATTCGGGGTTAAATTCTTTTACTAAGAAATATAACCACGAAGGATTGTTACAATGAGCAAATAAAAATATTTGGTGCAACAACAAGAACAAACAAAAAACAATAAGTAGCTTCCCAAATCTAGTGTATGTTCTATCACTCTAAAATAAATAGCCCTTAGAAAGATGATGAATACAAAATAAAAGGACTAAATAATTGAGTGTTAGAAAATGTAAGACATTAATAGTGTGTAGAAAATTGGGCAGCACTTCTCCTTGATAAAACTTGAATTTTCCTCTCTACAAAAATTTCTATAGAGCTTCAACTTGACTGTTGGAAAAGAACTTCTGAATTTTCTTTTGATCTGATGGAGATGGATATATAGAAGTGGGTGGCATGGATAAGGATGCAGGAGACACGACCTTCTTTAAAACCAAACATTTGAATTTACGTGATGGTCCCATTTGGCTTCACGGCGACCATTTGTACTTTGTTGGAGGCGACAGCGATTAACTCTTGTATAACACTCCCTTCCTAAAATGGGAGGAGATATTACATATAATCCAGAAACATGCAAACTGAGAACTAAAATAATTCCTAAACAATAATTAAACTGTCTAAAAACCTCCAAAATAATATTAAATATTCAAATCGGTAAAATAATAAAACGAAATGCCAGAATCTCTAAATAAATAATTAAGTCTAAAAATCCTAGTCAACGAACTAAGGGTATCTCTCCATCACACAGTCCCAGATCCCCCTGAGAACCTTCCAGAAAAAAACTACGGCATGAGCCAAATGTCCAGTACGGATTGGAATACAATTTATAAAACAAAAAATCAGAAATAAATATTTCGGCGATTATAATAAAATGATAATTTTAAAAACAAGTATGGCTGAAGCAACAAGGGGTTAGGATGTTTCATAGTGACATCAGAACATATACAAATACACACATCATAGGGTACCTAATATGTGCAATAGAGCGGATAACGTGTACGGCATATACAACGTCACCGTAAAATCAAATCACAAATCAAATCTGGGTGCACCCACGTATCCTGAACAAATGTTAAATGCGCAAAGCTCCTCCCAAGAGCTAATAGAAGGATACGCCATGACCAATCACACTGTCATGGAAGTGTCATGTCACTAGTCCCGCAATGACGTGGTTGTAGTGCCGCAATGGCATGGTTGTGGTACCCCTAGAGCTGGTTAACTCGGTATACCCTAATTCACTAAGGGTCCAAATAGAAATAATTTTGCAAAATTTAAAATCACCAGTAACAAATAATTCGAATTTCTAAAATAGAAGAGTATCATAGATAATGTCTCGAAATTGCATTAACAGATATTTAAAATTTTTTAAACTGATTTTCAATTAATTTTCGGAAACTAAAACGGTCAAAACAAATATTAGCGAAATGAACAAAATATAGAATTAAAGGAATCAGATATATTTAATTCCAAAAATGAGTAGCGCTGAATAAAAAGGTGATGGAATCCGTACCTCGAATATTGCAAACTCTACTACTAACGAAATCCGTAGACGATCCGCTAATTTGCCGACACTCGATCTAATTACAAAAATTATAATTTATAATTAATATATATAATAATTAACATACATTATTTTTACATTTATATTTAATCCATTCCTGCTACTAATATATTAGTTATATGTGGTTTCAGTTAACATGTACATGAATTAGCTGACCATTAATATCACTTACATGAATCTCATGCACCTCCTAAATTTTCTTTTATAACCATTTTAATATTGTAATAATATTTTAATTACGGCTTAACATTTTGACTCGCATAAACACACATATGACAGAAATTTGTCAGTAGTTAAATAGTAACTTAACATGCCTGACCTATTAAGCTGCGTAACCAATTATATATTAAGACTAAAGGTCCTATATTCCTTTTAATACATTATCCACATGTACACACCAAGATTAACTAGCCGGGTTGACCAAATCCATATGTACTAGCCTACTGCTATGCCTGGAAAATGATTATGTTAAAAAAAATAATAATAAACTAACCTTACACATGTAAACTTTAATAACCATGCCTCCAACATATATTATAAATATATAACTTTTAACTAAATTCATATGCCCAGATTGTGTACTAAAAGTAACCAGCAACCACATTCAAATTATAGTAGGACGAATTCAATTATATTAACATAAGTTGTACCGCTATAAATATTGATGATTCAAGATCATAAAATAATAAAACGGCTTTGATTCAAGATTATATCGGTGGTCATAACTGGACGATTATTCTGGACAATTATTAAATACATGTATTTGGACAAAGCTCCTAGTACAACAGTATACCAAAAATTGTTATTAGCATGACAAAGTTAAGCGAGAAAATAACTAATTTTAGTGTACCTGTTTTGTTATTGGCTAGGTAGTCTCTCCCTATTCTTGATCTCTTCTCCTCTGTTTTCCTCTGTCTCGGTCGCTTTAGCTTTAGGATTTTTCTCTTTTTTTCTTTTAATTGCTCCGTATTTGGTTCATAGAATATTATGCGTATATATATTACTCTAATGTGCTATCATTATTAGAATTAGAGTTTTAATAATTAACTAAACATCTAATATCAATTATTTTTCTTTTCTAATAAGCACATATATTATAAATCACTTGTTCTAATTTTAAGACAAATCTTATTATTATTATTATTATTATTATTATTATTATTATTATTATTATTATTATTATTATTATTATTATTATTATTATTATTATTATTATTATTATTATTATTATTATTATTATTATT
>PHNY01015523.1:16599-28179 GCA_003724115.2 Anethum foeniculum
ATTTAAAATATATTAAATTTACGTATTTACATTTTTCCTTGGAATAATTTCCATATTGTATAGAAGGCGACCAGAAGCAATAAGAACCTTGGAGGTGACTTGATCTTAGCTTGAAGGCAACTAGTAGCATGATATGCCTTAGTTTTCAACAAGTTTCACTTCAACAGAGGAGTAAACAACAGGAACATGCACATAACCTTATGTCGCCCCTTGGCCTTGTGCTTGATACAACTTATGTTCTTTGGAGCTCTACAAGGCCTCTACAAGGCCACAGGGGGTAACAAATCTGCTAGAATGCGACATGTAACTGATTCAACTAGTCTATATTAGACAACACCAGCAATAAGATTATAGATATACTAGCTGTATATTTTAAAACTGATAATCAAAGCTGTGTGCACCATATAAACTTATTCCCTGCTTTCATTAAATTGAAATAAACATTTTACAAGCATTAAAAAGAATCCACTCCTAGGTGGTACCTAGAAAATAGCTAAACTGCACAACTGACTCCTCTCTACAACCCACTACTTTATTTTGCTTCTCACTCTCCTAAAAACTCTCTAACAGCTGTATGACTAATTCAAAACAACTCCAAACATTTAAATACATTGTAGACACTCGACTAAATTTATTAGACACTAAGTTTAGATTAAATAAATTCCAACACATTCCCCCCTAATCTAAACTTACTTAGTCAAATCCTTTATTCCAAGCATGTCTCTCATTTCTACAAACTTTGCTGCTGCCATAGCTTTAGTAAGGACGTCTGCACATTGCTTACGAGAACTAAATGGCTGATGACAATCTCTCCACCGTCCACACACTCACGAATGAAGTGATAACGCACATCTATATGCTTACTACGTCAATTTTTCACCAAATCTATGGCTGATTTGTTATCAATATAAAGCATCACTAGTCCTGAGATTATATCAGTAATTTGACTCAACAATTTTTGTAACCAAATACCTTGACACACTGATGCAGTTGCAGCCATAAACTCCGCTTCACAAGTTGACAACGCCACGCACCTCTGTTTTTGTGATATTCATGTTATTAGATTTTCATTGAGATAAAACGCCATCCCGCTTGTACTCCGTCTATCTGCACAGCTGCTGGCATAATCATTGTCGGAAAACCCGGTTAGCATACCAGATAGCGTAGACGTCCTATTAAGCTCCTGAACATGGTTGAATCAACTCCTTTACCAGTTTCATCTTTATGGAGTAATATTTTTGGTTCCATAGGAAACCTTGGCTCATTACAGTCTTGCATACCCGCTTTTTCCAATAGCCTTTTAGCATAAGCTGTTTGTTTCAGCTCCGTACATCCCTTTCGCTGTTCAACCTCTATACCAAGATAATAAGCCAGCTTCCCAAGTCACTCATATCAAATTCATTATGCATCTATTTTTTAAACTCGATTATATTAGCAACATTTGTTCTTGTCACTAGCAAATCGTCAACATATACACCAACAATTAAGGATTTATTACCTTCTCGCTTTGTGTAAACAGCATGTTCATAGGGAAATTTTACAAATCCAAAATTTTCAAGAAATTTCTTCAAGCGAGCATACCAAGCTCGTGGAGCTTGTCTCAGTTCATACAACGCCTTCAACAACTTGTAAACTTTATGTTATTCATTTTTCTTCTCATACCCTTGTGGCTGCTTCACATATACTTCTTCTTGAATGTCTCCATTTAAGAATGCTGACTTGATTTCCAAATGATGAACTTCCCACCCATTTCTAGCAGCCAATGCCAATAGAAGGCGCACTGTTTCCATCCTCGTGACTGGAGCAAATGCCTCTTCAAAGTCAATGCCTTGCTTTTGGACGTACCCTTTGGCGACAAATCTCACCTTATACTTTGCAATCATCCCATTTGCATCCCATTTGATCTTATACACCCATTTTAAGCCGATATCCCTGTGACTTGATGGCAATTTAGTGAGTACCCAAGTTTTGTTTTTCTTGATCGATTCCATTTCACTTTCCATAGCCTTTTTCCATTCAGTTTCTTGTGCTGCTTCTTCAAAATTACTAGGCTCCTCGACACTGAACAACAATAAGTCATCTGCAATCTCTATTTGCTCTGTATCATCATACACTTCACTAAGTAATCTGAAGTTCTGTGGTACACTGTTAGTTGTGGTGGAGCCTACACTTTCTCTAGTTGCAGTCGACTCTAAAGTCTGAGACATACTCGACTGAGCTGGTGTTGCAGGTTCCTTTTCATTGGACACAACTTGTTCATTCTCCTGGTAGATACTCTGAACTACAGTGTTTCCTATAGAGTTGGTTGTGTCTATAAATGTCACCCCAGTCACCCCATTGCTATTTACCTCTTGCCAATTCCAAAAATTCCCTTCTTGAAACACTGTGTCTCTGCTTATATCTAAGTTTCCACTGTTGGGATCATATAAACAACTTGCTTTTGTTCCCGGTTCCTTTCCCAGATATACCACCAGTTTGCTTCGATCATCTAACTTACTGGAGTGTATTGCAGGTAACTTCATGTATGCAACACACCCAAAGACCTTAATATGACTCATGTCTGGTTTATTACCACTCCAAGCTTCATACAGAGTTCTTCACTTTAATACTTTGGTTGGAAAGCGATATATATAGAGTGGTGAACTGCCTCGCCTCACATATAAGATGGCATGTTTGATCCCCTGAGCAAGCTTCTGACCATTGCAGCTACTGTACGGTTCCTTCGCTCCACAACCCCATTTTGTTGTGGAGTGTATGGTGCCGTATAGTGCCTCTGAATTCCTACTTCATCACAAAAAGAGCGAAATTCAAGACTACAAAACTCACCCCCTATCAGTTCTTAGAGTTTTGATCCTACTTTCAGTTCCTCTTTCAACCAGTGCCTTGAATTTTTTAAATGTTCCAAATGCTTCACTTTTGGATTTCAACATATAGACCCATATTTTTCGAGTACAATCATTAACAAAGAGGATAAAGTATCTATTACCTGCTACAGTTGAGGGGGATATAGGTCCACAAATATCAACATAGATTAACTCCAATGGCTTCTTTGCGATGAACAACGCTTGAGATAGAAATAGTTTTCTGGCCTGCTTTGACATTAGACAGCCCTCACACCTCTTTCTTGGCCGCATAAAGTGAGGAATTCCCAATGCCATTTCTTCCCTTGACAATAGTTCCATTGCTTTAAAATTAACATGGCCAAGGTGGTTATGCTACAACCATGTTTCTTCCTCAATCTTGGAAAGTCCACACATTTATTTACTTTCCTCGAGACTGATTCTGTACTGCCAGTTTACAGACCTCTTCACTCTCATGAGCAGTGTTCCTCCTTGATTATAAACTCTTAGCTGATCTTCTTCTAGGAAAACTGTTGCCCAACGAGATACAATTGTTTAAGGGGGTTGGATACAATTGTATAAATGTTTTGAATAAGTATGAAAATATAACAGTTCTTTATATATCTGATAAAAACTGTTAAAAACTCTCCCAAGAAATACTGATGTTCTTGATAGCTGCAAGGTCATACAATACTCGAGTTAATCACCGAAATGTGATGACCTATACTGTGTTTATATAACACACAGCTACAATATCAATTCTAAGATATGCCCTATCAATTTCTAACTGAAAACAGTACATATCTTGAACTGAATACTCAAAGTCCTATAACTCAGGCCCTAATAGTAATTTGTCCCTCAATTTAAGGAACATAATCGATCTTCAACTACCGACCGCTTCAAAATATTGATGTCCCTCAAATACTGATGATAAGCCAAACTCTGATGACCTATCAAATACTGATGACAAGCCAAACTCTGATGACCTATCAAATACTGATGACACCAATCAACAATCGACTCCCGAGCATCTCCTAATCATTGAGAATCAGTATCTAACAATCTTCCCCAATTTATGGTTTGTTAAATAAAGCAAAAATTCCATTCTCAATGATGCCAAAACAATCTACAAAATGTACAAGGAATAAAGTAGACTTCAGAATTTAATCCTGAATCTTAAGATAAAAGATATTTGCTTCCAGGAACTTCTTTAGTCTTTTTTCTTCCTTTTCTTATAGGACTTTGATAAGCTTTTCTTTTAACTGCCTCTTTTCTTCAGTATCACCCCCCAGCTAATATATGGCTGATCTCAATTTAGAAATAGGACTAATACTTATATCAAGATCACCAATCAACATGAAACTATATCCAACATCTTCATGATCAGGACTAAAGGACAATTGAGGACTGTTAAGAAATGTCTTTATGACAGCAACTCTCTTTTTCATTTCTACCTCCTGTCGAAGATAGTTCCTGTACATAGGAATGTAATCACCATTGTATTTACCATTCCTGTTCAGAGTTCTTCTCCTGATAGCGTCAATTATCATAGAAGGCCAATTCCTGGTGACTTCATTTTCAACTCTGAGAAGATAGTGAACATACTTCAGCTCAGTCACTGATTTCATCAATAGTTTCTGTAATGTCAACTTGTTCACCACATCACCCTTCATGAAATATAGAATTTTCTCCTTAGCTTTAGCACCATCAAAATTTTCAAGAACAATCTTCACATCTTCAAGCTTTTCAAGGTGTGAAGAAGAGACCTTTTCACCATCCTTATCTGTCAAAGAATTTGAATCAAGAAATTCAGGTTTCAACATTTCCATTTCAGAGTGACCAACACCTCCTCTGGTATAAGATTTTACCAGCTTCATGTTCTGATAACATTCTACCCTGGTAGGCACTTTTATAGATTCCTCAATTTTTCCTCTTTAGTGCCCATACTTTCAGAAACAGAGCTCCTTGTACCTCTAGAAACAAAGTTAATATGTTTGAACCCTTTAGGATATTTAAAAGTGTTAACATGCTTCCACTTTTTATCTTTTTCTCTGATGGGAGCATAACTTGTAGGTAACACATGAACTTGTCTTCTTTTATCATACCATATCTGTTTCTCAGACTTTAGAACACTCTACAAATACACATCACTTGCTAAATTATCATTTCTTCTGACAGCTTCTTTTTCAGAATTATGAGAATCAATCACAGTAATGAGAATCAACTGATTAATTGACTTGAATACATCTTCATCAGTATCAGAAATAGCTTTCAGTTTTTCAGTATCAGGGTTTATATTTGCATCAGTATTTGTATCAGAATCAACACTTCGATCAGTATCTGCCTTATCAACTTGAGCAATGTCAGTGGTTGATCTTTTCTTCCTTTCAGCATCACTAGTAGATCTCTCTTGTCTACCAGAAGTAACTTTAGAAGTTGACTGTTTGAGCTGAGCATCAAAAATAACTGTAGTATCAGGAACTGGATTGTTATCACCATCACCATCAGGATTTCCATCTTTAGCTTGAATAGATTCAGGTGTACATTTTGTAGCAGCTACCTTCTTCCCCTTTTTGGCATCAGGATTTGAAAGAAGAGAAAGAATAACATCCAGTTTATCATCCATTTTAGACACCTTGTCTTCCAAAGCAGAAAACTTAGAGTCCAGTGTGGTATGCATCTTCTCCACAGCTAAAATGGCATTTCTGATATTCCTCATATCTTTAGAAGTAGGTGCATGAGTCATGAATTCACCTATCTTGTCCTTGACAGTCTCATGAGACTGTTTCATTCCAGCAAGTTCAGAATGTAGACCTTTAACAGAAATAGTAGAAGCCTTAAGATGGTTCTGCAATTCAGGATTTTTAATTCCATCAGAAGCTCTATGAACATGCTGAAAACTAACAGCGTGAGAGATAGATGCTTTAGCCTGCCTCCATTGATAATCCCATTCGCGTTTCCTATGATATAGCTTCGCCTCATTATAATAAGAAAACTTTTCATTGAATATCGAAGAAGAACCAATGTTGGACTTTAGAGAAGCTTCAACAGCAGCCTTCATATGAGCTTGTTCAGGATCATTATCATCACTGTCATCATCAGAATCAGAACCAGATTTGTTATTAGGAGCAGTTGGAGAATCTTCCATTATAGCTTTTCCCTTAACAGGATCTTTAGGTTGAGGTTCCAGATCCTGGTGTGATCCTGAAACAAAAAGTAAAGTGAACACCTAAATCTCTCTGTTCTTTTCAAGTGATCTCATCACTTTTCACACATATATTACTATTGAGAGTAATATTTTTCTCACTAAGAAAATTATAAGTAAAAATCTTTTCTCAAAATGACCTCTCCATTTTCCAGTACAGGAGACTACCACTCATAACATAAGTCTTTTCTCTAAAAAATTTCACACAGCCTCATAGAAAAGCATTGACACACAATAAACAAAGAAAGAAGAGATGACAAAGAGGAGTATCATGCTTGTCATATAAATAGGGGTAACCTCAGACACTAGACTATTTATAAATATACAAACACATAAAACTTGAGATGTGTAGAGAACAGTACCTGAAGTGGGTTCCTCAAGTGTAAGAGAAGTCAATGGATTAACAAAGATAGCTCCAGGATGTTTGAACAAACTTGCAACCAATTGAGGATCTTCGGTAGCTGTGTCAGTGTTTGGCACAACATCAGTAAATGGAGCAGCATCAGGATTTGCTGAGACATCATGATGAGAAGAATGGCATGCATCAGTACTTTGAACTAATGGTTCTTGTGGAGCCTGAGGTATTTAAGCAGCTTTACCCTTTTTAGGTGAAGATTCTTGTGGGCTTCCCTCAAAGATAGGATCATTAAGGACTTCATCCATCCTTTGCAAATGTTCCTGATGAGCTTCCTTGTCCTTCAACAGTTGCTCTGTGTCAACTAATAGACCACCTTGAGCAGTGGCAGGAGTTGTCTGATCAATCTCTTTGTCTGCATCTTCCCTTTGAGAAGATGGTTCTTGTGGGACAGAATATACATCAGCTGCTGAATCCCTTTGAGACTCAGGTTCTTATGTGCTGACATTCTTCACAGAGGACTGAACTTTTGATTTTTTTCTAGTGAAGCTAAGATCTGATCCACCTTTTCTTTTCAATTTTCCAATCCCAACCTGCTCACTGCCCTAAAAAATTGCTAGGTTAAAATAGCTACTCTTGTTGTTGGTGAAGAACCAGCTGCAGCAGCATCAGTGATACTGATTTCTGAATTTGCCTTAGTAGAAGCACTAGCATGAGGAGTTGGCTTCTTTATCTTGAACTTAGACTCTAAGGTCACAGTATCATCATCTGAGCTGGATTCATCCTTCAGCCTCACTCTCCTTCTTTTTTCAGTAATCTCACCTCCTTGTGTCTTCACACTCACACTAGGTGCAACCCTTTGAACACTCTGTAAAGTGGATACAGGTTTCTTTGCTAGCTGTTTTCTTGTTAAAACTGATGCTTTTTGAGAAGCACTAGAGGTAGTTGATTTTGTAGTGGGTTGTAATTTCTATTTGGTAGAAGGAATGCTTGGGTAGGAACAGGATGGTTAGTGTCCTATCCCATAGCATCAGGAATTGAAACTGAGGTGCCAACATCAGGATTTGCTGGCACATGTGGTAGAGTATGTCTATTAACAAAAATTGCCTGGCCTCATTGGGTATGAAAGCTGGTCCTGAAAATCCATTCTTGTTATCTGTACTGATGTGATCTAATGTTATCTTTAATAGCTTTATCAGCAATTTTAAAAATAGGAAGGAATTCATCATTTTCAAATATAGCATCAGGGCATAGATAGATAAAAATCAATTGGAAAAATCTAGTGTACCCTATTACTCCTGAGGGATCAGTTTTCCTAGCAATCAAATACTGAAGAATAGTGTTACCATAATCAATATTGCTAGAGTAAATCGGAGAATACCCAATTTTTAGAGAAACTGATGGAAGAGCATCAAAATTTGTGATTTTGTTCAGGAAGCATCTGCTGATACAGTCAAAGAAGAAATTCCATTCTCTCTTCAGCTTTGTCCTGAAAAGACTACAAATCTTGGTAGGTTCACCATTATAGCCCAATGTCCTCAGCAGTTGAAATAAGCTCTCATTCTTAAAAGTATGAGGAGCACCATCAAGTACTGGAAGCCTCAATGCAGCCATTATCACATCAGCGTCAACATCAAATCTTTTGCGCTTGTACTCAAAGGAGAAAGCACTAGTTCCCTCATCTGTCTGTGCTGTAATCCAAACATGCATTACAACCTTATAAGAAACCTTGGTTGGATTTGTTAGCGCATACCCAATTGGACTTTGTAATAAAAATTCTTGAATAACATGAAATTCATTAGGAAATTCCTCATGAGACAGAGGAGCAAGAAAATTGTTTGTTCCAAAGGTGTGACCATGAATTATGGTTGGCTTACTGATGCACAGTGAATTTTTGTAATGAAGAAGACCTGACTTTGAAAAATGTGTGAGCGGTGTGATGTTTTTGGAGTTTCTGTGAATATGAACTTGTGAATCTTGTGTGTATTAGAGTGTAAGTCTGAATGAATTACGACATACAAGAAAGAGAGAAAAGTATGGGTTTAGACTCCTGACAGATGGCAAGTACTGATTGAGAGTAATTAAAGGTAAATTAATTTATGATGTAAAGCATAATATGCACAGCTTTTAATAAACTAACCGTGTGAGAAAGTGCATAATATAAATTACCTCTCACCAAAAGTTGAATAAAATACTCAACTCAAATAGCAAAAGCAACCAGTAATTATGTATAATTAAAATACTGAACCTTTGTCATGCTGACCTAGCATCAGGATTTGAGAGTACATCACTATCAGGATTTTATGTCTCTCAGGATGTGATGATTCACATTTATTAGGATTAAAAAAAACACAAGTTCATTAGAATTCCACCATTTTAATCTCAATATTCAAGAGTAGATATACAAGAATATACAAGAATAGAGATTAACAAGCTACTTATTGTACAGATATTGCAAGCAATAACAACAACACAAATAAAAATCGAGCCTTTGCAAACAAAATATTTTATTCATTAATCATTGAACAGTACATTACATGAAAAACTTGATTACAAGTTTTAGTACAAGAGAAATCCTAGAACCTAAAACTAGATATTAAAAACAAAAACATCCTTAGTCCAAGAAGCCTGACAAAGCTGACGGTGAAGAGAAACAGGACTTTGTCAGGAGGACTAAGGCTGTTGATGTTTAGTGATTTGGATTCCTTGTGGAGGCACGGCGTCTGCTCTCAAAAAATAGCACCGCCAGCCGGATGATGCGTTCTTGCTGATCGATAGCCTCTTGCCTCTCTTCATCAAGGCGATCCTGATGGATATGATAATCCATCTCGAAGAAGTGCATGTCCATCTCTATCTGATGTGGAACTGATTCCCAAATTTCTCTGGGAACTTCAGTTATGTGCCACGAGTGTTGCCACTCTGCATAGCCACGAGTGTTGCCACTCTGCATAGCGGAATTTGATTGTATAGTCTTCATTGTTGAGCGATATGTTGAATTGAACCATATTAAAAAAGAAGATAGAGAGAGAAAGGAGAAAGATTGAGAGAATTTGAGAGAGTTGGGATATGAAGTGAACGAGAGTACCCTAAAGTTTATATAACCGAGGGGGAGACAGAAAGAGAATATGAAGTGATTCGGGGTTTGGTTTAATTAATTGTGGAGGTAACTACTTACATTAACCAAAAATATATCATTAACATACGCGTGCCCCTAGTACAAAGAATACAATGATGGGAAATATGTGCACAAATACCAAGAATCACAAAAAAAATGTACATAAATACATTAAAATTCCAAATATAATACCACACAAGTGTACGAACCATTTATCAGGAATTTACCATACATCAGGAATTGACCAAATATCAGAGTTTATTTCAAAATCAAAATTAGTCACCTTTCCAAACTAACCATGCCAAGCTCATTTATAAGCTTTGTAAAGGTTGCTTCTGGCAGTGGTTTTGTGAAGATATTAGCTAGCTGCTGATCAGTAAGAACAAAGTGGAGCTCAATGGTCCCTTCCATCACATGTTCTCTTATAAAATGATACATGATACTAATATGCTTAGTAAGAGAATGTTGCACTGGATTTCCTGTCATGGCAATAGCACTTTGATTATCATAATAAATAAGAATTTTTGAATATAATAACCCATAGTCTGTGAGTTGGTTTCTCATCCAAAGTAGTTGTGCACAACAACTACCAGCTGCAATATATTCAGCTTCAGCTGCTGAAGTAGAAATAGATTTCTACTTTTTGCTGAATTATGAGACTAGCCTTCCTCCGAAGAACTGACAACTACCAGAGGTGCTTTTCCAGTCTACCTTACATCCTGCAAAATCAGCATCTGAATATCCACATAATCCATAGTTAGCTTCTCTTGCATACCATAGACCAAGTGATGCAGTTCCTTTCTGATATCTAAATATTCTCTTTACTGTAATTAGATGTGGCTTCCTAGGATTTGCCTGAAATCTTGCACACAAACAAGTTACATAAGTAATATCTGGCCTACTGGCTGTTAGGTATAGAAGGGAACCAATCATACCTCTGTAATTTGTAATATCAACTGTTATGCCTTGATCAGGATCAAGCTTTGTAGTAGTGGCCATGAGAGTAGTTGTTATTGCACTTTCTTGCATATTAAACCTCTTCAAAAAATTCTTTGTATACTTGGACTGATTAATGAAAATTCCATGATCAGTCTGTTTAATTTACAATCCCAAAAAATAACTCATCCCACCCATCATACTCATTTGATACCTCGGTTGCATCAACTTTGAGAACTTATCACACAATCTTTGATTAGTTGATCCAAATATAATATCATCTACATAAATTTGAACTAACAGCAAGTCTTTACCTTGATTCAAGTAAAATAAGGTTTTATCAATTGTACCACTTTTGAATCCACTTTCAAGTAAGAACTAAGCAAGTGTCTCATACAATGCTCTTGGTGCTTGCTTTAGTCCATATAACACTTTGTCTAGCCTGTAGACATAATCAGGATGTTTAGGATCAACAAATCCTGGTGGTTGTTCAACATAGACTTCTTCTTCCAGTTCTCCATTAAGAAATGCACTTTTGACTTTCATCTGAAAGACCTTGAATTTCTTATGTGGTGCATAAGCTAAGAAAATTCTGATAGTTTTAAGTCTTGCAATAGAAGCAAATGTCTCACCATAGTCAATACCCTCATGTTGAGAATAGCCTTTAGCCACCAGCCTTGCTTTGTGGTAGGTCAAAAACACGCAAGCGCACGTGATCAACTTGAAGTATATAAATAAGTAGAGTTCGTTCCCACGCAAGCACAACAACACTAGGACATCAAATAATTATCACACAATAAGCTATGGCAAAGAACTACTGAATTCCATAGATAAATCCGTCAAAACCCCGTGACAACGCTTAGCCCATAATAGAACTAATCGTCACTATGGGTCCAAGTGTAAACATGATGGAAAATATGAATACAATTAAAAGATCAAAAGTATAAGATCAGAAACAAAGCCGAAAACAAAAATCCAGAGTACCGCCCCAATAGAATAATACAAAGATGAATCGTATAACTATAATCTTCTTCTCTTTGGTGATCTCGTGTTCTCAACTCTTGCCTCTCTCTCTGTTGTTCTCTCTTTTTCTTCTCTAGGAACGATTTTTTCCCTAATCATCAGATCT